>JAHBCN010017082.1:0-18643 GCA_019359885.1 Listronotus oregonensis | reverse complement strand
TTTTTTGTATTAGGAAAAAAATTTTTTTTTAAATAACTATTTTTTTAAAATAAAATTTTTAAAATCTATGGAAAACAAATTTAATTGGGGAAGATAAAGTGGTTCCCAAAATTTTTTTTTTGATGATTTTTTTCCCCGATAAAAAAAAAGAGTAGGCCAAAAATTACTTTGTGTCAAGGGGGCAAATAAATTAGCCGATATAATTGATGCCCTAGTTCCAATTAAGTAACATGAAGTTCAACCTTAGTGCATTCCTTACTAGTCTTGTTAGAAAAGTTTTTTTTTTTTAAATTTCATCTAAAAGAGTATCTAGACCAGTAGTTAGGGGGTTGTGTTGTTTTTTAAAATATAAAAGGGGAAGACAATGAAATCCCGAGCCTTTTTTTCCCCTTTAGTTAAAACATATCTTTTTTTAAATTTTTAAACGTTATATTGTGTGAACAGCGGATGGATTTTCATAATGCTCTCAAAAGAGTACAGATCAGTGTAGAGGATTAAGTTTAAAAGGCAAGGTCAGGGGGTTCCACAGGGGGGGTTCTACCCCAAGGAAACTTGGTCCTGGACAGCCTCATCAACCGCCTTAACAAGAAAAATCTCTACACCATAGCATATCAGATAACTTGGTCATACGCCTCATAGGGAACGTCGAGAGCGTACTCTGAAAAAAAATAAAAAACTGTCCTTAGGATAATAGAAAGATGGGGGCTGATCACGCGCTATTCATAACCCCCGGGGGGATGGTAAATTTTGAAGGCCCTAGCCCCCCTAAACACACAACGAGCTTTTCTACAGAGGTGAAATAACTTGGGGAACCCCCTTTGATTGTAAGCTAACATAACTCCCACATGGAGAAAAGAATCAAAACATAAAACCCTTAAGAGCATTTCGCCGACCAGGGTTCCGGGATTGTTCCTTTTAAGAGTCACCCTGGGGATCTACCCCCGGCATTATATGACCCATGCAAACCAAATAATATTTTTTTGGGGGGAAAAAACCAAGCAGACGACAGTTATCGAAAATTTTGGCCAATTTTGAGAAGGGCCTTTTTAACACCAGGGGAAAAAAAACAATACCAACTAGGGCTATGGAGGAAATTCTAAGTCACACACCCCTTATACATTTTTTAAAAAGGGGTCGTTTTGAAGGCTATGTTGCGCCTCAGCACTGTTTTGGATAATGCCCGAAATTTTGGGGAACAAAAGGACAGACGTTTTGGAGTGAAGGGGGTAGGGGGGCTTCCACTACTGCAGGCGAAAGTGGACTCTATGGCTATGGGTGAGTTGGCAAGTGTGCTCCAAACTGAGCTTTTTTAAAAAAAAAACTAAAAACTTAAAAAAAAAGCAGTAGGGAAATCACTGATAAAGTTTTGCTTATCCATACGGATTGCAGACCCCAAAACTACTAGCCCAAAGGAGATTCAATGCTACACCTTTTTGGGTTTAGTAGTAGAATGTCACTTTTCCCTTTGAACGCTTCCATCAGGAATGTGGTCACCCCTGCTGAAAAACCAAAAAAGGCACGCTCACTCAAAGGCAACCACATCGCTGACTTGTTTTGGAAGGCGGCTGCTGAGGCCAAACCTTTTTTGGGGCCCACCCTTTCGTAGGTTTAATGAGGGACCCAATCAAAAAAAACTTTCATCGGCAGTTCACAGCCAATGGGATAAAAATAGTAAACTGTAACTTTTTGGGAATTACTAAACTATCCTGACAGATATACAGCAAAACATTATTTGACAATACCCGGGGCGAACCTTTGTTTACTCACGGACGTTTTTTACCGGGGATTGTCAACTGCGCAAGCACCTCTTTTTGGGAATGGGTATAAATGATACATCTTTGTATAGAGGCTGTAAACAGGAAGATAAGACGATGGCGCAAATCCTTTATGACTACCCTGCACTCTCTTCGTAAGATCAATGCTAGGTGAGTATTGGCTTTCCTTGGCCGACTTAAAAGGATTTTTCCACTTGACGACGTTGAAAATTTACTTTAAATCAGTGGGTGACGTACTGAGAAGGGAAAAAGGGTTCCCTTTAGGAGGTAGCTCAACGGGTCTACTGAGGCCTATGTGCTGTAATAATCATCACTCTTCTCATTTTCAGTTGTGTAACGAGATGTCAGTTTTGGATATTGGGACGCCAAAAATCTTGTCACATCTGAATATCACTTTCCGTTTAATCGAAAGTGGTGCGAATATTAATAATTTAAATAGAATACCTTGTATATTTTTAAAGGTTTAAATTCCACAAGACATTTTTGACATATTACCTGTAGTATATCCTATAGCTATCTTTGTTCGTTTTCGAAGAAATAGTGATTGAAAATGTTTAAACCACTCAATTATGCATTTATATGGAAAAACAAATAAATGTCATAAAAATTTTTTTTGCCTAATTTAACTATTTTAAAAAGACTATCTTTTTTGAAGTCATAATTATATTTTTTTTGGTTTTTAAACCCCCAAAAAAGTGACTTTCCTAAAAAAAACTTTAAACATTTAAATAGCACGCCCCCTATTGGATTTAAATAAGGCATATCTTTCTTGACAGTTTGGTATATAAAGACCTCTATCTAAATCTTATTACCTTAAAGCTATGGACCCTTTTGTAATCTACATAGTGTAGTCTTTAAACTATGGAGCCTCTTGTTATCAACATAGTGTGTAGTCTTTGAATACTTTCAATAGTCATATTTGGAAACTAACAATGCCGTATATGACAAATGACCGGTTTTATATCAGAAATAGATCGTAGAGTTTAAATATTGAAAAATACACAGGGTGTGTTTAAAATAGCAAAATTCAGGCCGTAAAAACACCATAACTAAACGGTTGTAGATAAAATATATTATACAATAAAACAAATTTTTATACTGACATATCTTTACTTAAAATACAAAATACAAAAAAATACTTAGTATAGTAAATCCATATACCATGCTAATAGTTTTTAACGTTTACAAATATTTTATTCTGGAAACAGTACATCTACTGGAAACTTTGCCAACACATTATTCTGAACTTGTGAATGTAATTGCGACCAAACGGTTTCAAATCCTTTTTTTCTTCATTAAATATTGCAGGGGCCTTTTTCCTTAAAATTGTTTTACCAATCTCATTGGATACTTGTGGATTTTCAGGAAAGATGTTGTCGAAACTAAAGTGGATTCCTTCCGGCTGAAAATTTCCCTCGTATTTGGGGGTTTTTATGTTTTTCCATTTTTCTGGTACAGCTCGCAAGCTTGATGATGATTTCTTAAATTTGCAAAAAAAATAAATTTAAAAATTTTTTTTTTAATATTTTTGATTTCAGGGGAAAGTTAAAGCCCTTTTTTTTTTTTTAAAATTTTTACATCTTTTATACCTGTACAGGGTGTCCCTTTTTTCCTAATATAGGTAAATCGGAATCTGAAAAAAGTTATCGAAAATCGGGGTCAAGCACTCACGAGCTTTTTTGGGGGAAAAAAAATTTTGGGGGAAACAGATCACGGCTATCGCGATTTGTTTGAGAGCTACAGGGTATTTCCGGATTTGGGGCCTTTTTTAAAAAAAGTCCGTTTTTTTCTTTATTATAGAAGATTTAAAAAACAAAAAAACAGGTTCTACAGGCACTTTTTTTTAACAATTCAGTGGCGTACTCGGATTTTTTCTATTGTTTATGGGGTTTTTGAGAAAAGGTAATTGGGGGTTTTTTAAAGGGAAAACCCCCTATATTATTAAACTAAAAAAATACCGGGGTTAATTTTTTAAACATTTTTCATATGAAACCTTTTTCCTAGTCCAACCGTTTTCGAGATTTTGAATTTTTAAATATATTTAAAAAAAAAAAAGACTGGAGAGCCTGAACGGGGTTTAAGAGTTGCTCAGCTTCAGGTTAACTAGAAATGCTTTAAGAATTGTCAGTTTCAAAAAAAAACAAATATTTATTTACAAATGGTTTTCATAAGATTCACATCCGAAAAGATAAAAAAATAGATAGGATTCCCAAAAGGGCCTGGACCACACCCCGGCTCCCCCGTTGTCATCTTATGCATAAAGTATTTTTTTTTTTAGCTGTCAGTTTAAATTTATTTTGCCTTTAAAAAATTAATATGGATAAATATGCAAGTTTTGAGAAGTATAATATGAGAATGTTTTTTTGAATCTAATAAGCACAGCCAGAGCGCTTGTGATTTATACTATGAGGGCCCCAAAAATCAACAGCCATTTCCGACAATTTTCAAGAGACTTGTAGACAATTTGATAAACTTCGGATCATTTAAAAAAAACCAGGGCAAAAAGGTTGAAAAGGGAAAAAACGAAGTAACTAGCATTAACGTATTTTTGGTTTTGCGGGGGGACCCAACTACTTCAACCAGAATCATTGAAACAAATATTGGGGGTTTCCCCCTCAAAATCTTGCCGTATATTAAAAAAAAACAAGTATAAATGCTATACGTCACGCAAAACCCCCTCTTCTGATTGAAGGGATGCGGAAAGAAGAATCCAGTTTTGTGAATGGTATATCCAACAATTAAATGCCGATGAGGCTTTTCCCGGTAAAATCATATGGACTGACGAATCAGGGGGGGCCAGCGATGGTATATTTAACAGGCACAACCAACACCAATGGGCCCAAAAAAACCCCCATCAACAGGTACAAAGGGTACGTCAAGGACGTTTTGGGGTTTTTAAGTTTGGGGGGCCCTTTTTGCTAGGGGGATAGACTTCTTGTTTTGGGAAAATTTCAAAAAAATTTTTTAAATTTCAAATATACTTAAATATTTTGGAAAGAAACATTTTTAATTTTATAGATAATCTTCCTTTAAGAGAAACCCAAAGGGGAATCTATTTCCAGCAAGATGGGGCGCCAGCCCATAACGCGGCAAGAATTGTGGACCCCTTAAAACAAATTTTTGGGGCCCAAAGGGGGTTGCTAATAACGGACCTGTCAGGTGGCCAGCCATCACCGGGGCATGACTCCTTTTGGTTTTTCGGGGTTTTTAAAAGAAAAAAACTATTTAAACCGAGTAAACAATATAAATGAACTGCAAATTAATTTCGAACAAGCCATTCGAGTATTTCCAATACCCACATTGGGGAAGAAAAAAAAAGGGGGGTTTTCAGGAGATGCCATCTTTGTATAAACAATAATGGGAAAACCCCTTTGAACACTTAATGTAATATTTTATTGAAATTTAAAAAATTAGTTTTTTTCGTTTTATTTGTTAATTGTATTTTGTATGTTAAATATTGTTAATATATAATATTATTTGTTTATTTCCCGGGGGAATTTCTTTACTTAGGTATATAAAATGTTATTCAAAACAGAGAAAGCGCCACTTTGGGGTCCTACAAAACCCCGAGGGGAAGCCTTAGTTTTTATCATAAATAAACCGTTCAGGTTTCCCCCCTTTAAATTTTTTTTTTAAAATATTTAAAAATTCAAAATCTCGAAAACGGTTGGGGCCGGGAAAAAAAGGGGTTTCATATAAAAAAAGCTTAGAATTCAACGTAGTTTTTTTTTAATTTAAAATATATAGGGTGTCCCTTTTAAAAAAAACCAGTTTATTCCTTTTTTAAAAAAAATATAAACAATAAAAAAAACTGAGTACGCCACTGAATTGTTCTAAAAAAGGCCGTAGAACCTGCTTTTTTTTTTTTTAAATCTTCTAAAAAAGAAAATAGGGGCTTATTTCAAAATGGCCGAAATCCGAGAATTCCCCCGTGCTCTCAAACAAATCGCGATAGCCGTGATCTGTTTCCGCCATTATTATTTTCCTCGGCTCGTGAGTGCTTTTAATTTTTTTGATAACTTTACAGACCGTTTATTTGGGGAAAAAAAGGGGAACCCCTGAAAATAAAGGGGATGTTTTTGTTAAAATAGAATATTACATAAAAATGTGGAAAGTGGTTTTTTTGCGCACGCAAAGTTTGCAAAACGACCAAAAAAGGGGAGTTTTGCTTTATTAAAAGTCAAAATCGTTTACCACTGAGTTAGGGTTGGGATTTTATCTACAACCGCTTTTTTTTGGGGATGATAATTTGTCTTTGATTTAACCCAATTTAACACTAGAATTAATTAAAAACCAAGTTACCTCGATCGGTGTCAGCCATTGTCAAAAGGGGCACCCCGGGCCAAAAATATAAATGATCTTACCGCACTAGTGCGGGAAAGTAACATTTCCCCCACTAGTGCGGAAAGGGACATTCCACACTTAAAATAGTGTTTGAACCCCAGTTACCGCACGGTTGTAGATAAAAGTTTTTAAATAGGTTTTTTAAATTTTTCCCCTTTTTTCTTATATTCTTTAAAAAAAATAAATTAATTTTAGAGCCCTATTAAAATTTTTTTTAAAAAAGGGATTAGACCAAAAAAATTTTTAAGTGGTTTCTAAAACTTCACGGATATTGAATAAAAACAAATTATGAACTTCCATGGATTTTTTTAAAATTTTTATAAGGTTTTGAACAGTAAGTATCTTTGATCGTTTTCAAGTGAATACTGTGGAAAGTCCGAGAAAAAGTTTTTTATTCAACCTGCAATATTGTCTAGAACCTTCAGAGAAACTTTACGGATATTGTTTTCGATTATTTTTTATTACTAAAAAATGGACTGCTGAGTACAAACGTGGTCGTACCAGCATTCAAGATGATCCGCGCCACCGATCGCCAAAAAATGCAACAACACCTGATATTGTTGAAAATGTACGTGATATGATATTTGAAGACCGACGCACACATGCAATTTTTTTCCAAATTTTTTTTACGAATCCTATAGATTTATTAAAAAAATTTAAAAAGTTAAGGGGAAATTTAAAAAACATAATTAATTTAAACAAAAACTTTACTTTTGATTGATTTGATTTGAAAAAAATAGAAACGGGGGAGTGGGGAATATAGGCATCACGAAAAATTTACGCATTAAAAATTTTTCAACGTTTTTTTTTACTTTGGTTTCTGAAAATCGTCAGATTATATATTTTTCGTTATTCTTGAATTATTTACAAATTGCCCCTCCTACTTTTTTTGCGTCATTCGAAAATTGTCAGATTAGTGGAATATACTTTTTTAGTTTGAATTAACTCACCCTACCTTAATCTGACGCGCTCGAGAAGTTCTGAGGATAATTTTTTTTTACTAATCTGATCATATACCTTTTGGGGGGTATTACCGGGTTTTTAAAAAATTGACTCTCCCCTTTTTGGAATCTCGGAAACTAGGGGAGATATGAAGAGGTTTAAAAATTGGGGGAAAAAAGTTGGGCATTTATGTGACCAACAATATACCGTTTTTTTAAAAAAGAGAATTTCCCCGGATATACCCGGGAAAAAAAACAAATTTTTGGGGAAAATCGTTTTTTTTTTTTCCCGGGGGCTTTTTCAACGAATTCCAAAAAAAATAATACATTTGCATTGTCACTTTTTCCGCTCTATCAAAGGGGGTTTGGGGTTTTTTAAAAGGGGGCGTTTCTTTTTTTCGTAACCATCATCAACTTTTTTTTTTTATGGACGCCAATGGGAATTCCACAGATTTGAATGGCCCTTTTTATCAATTTTAACGTTTTCAAAGTTCCCCCTTTTGCCTGGAAAAGGGGAAAAATTAATAGAATATTTTTATAATAGTTGGCTTTGATTTCCCCAAATCGGTGACGTGTAAATGACATTCTGTGTTTACTGTCTTGTGGTGTCGTTAAAAATGGAATTCACCAATGAAAAAAGGGGGAAATTTTAAAACATTACAAAATGATGGGAACAATGTGAAAACATCGGAAGTGATCTTAACTCGTATCCCGAGGGACGAAACCCCCCCATCGAAATTTATTCAAATTATTGGATAAAAACCCCCCTGGTATGGTTCTTTAAAAAAAGCCCAGACAAAAATATGGGGACAGAATGGATGAGGAAAGTAAAGAAAAGATCGTAAATGAGGTATAATTAATGTTAACTTTGGGGTTTTAGGACGCAAAGTACCTAATCGATTATCTATTGGAAAAAAATGTTGACGAACGCGGCAATTTTCAAATACTTACCGGGCATGGGGTCGTTTTTTGGACTTAGTTCGACTTTATAATTTTTAGTTTTTTTTGGGATCAACTGTAAAAATATTAAACCGTTTATAAAAAAAAAATACATATTTTGTAGATAAAATACAAACCCCAGGTAAATCCACACGCCAGATACACACTGTTTGGGGATGTTTTTGCACATGTCTGTTTGGAGAGAGATCAGGAAAAGGGGTTTTAAAAATGCTACAAAATCCACATATCGCAAAAACCCCCCCTGGTGATTCTGAAAATCGATTACAATTTTGTGATTGGCTACAAAGGCCCCCCGATTTTCCAGCTTTTAAAAGAAAATTAATTGGGGACAGAGGGGGAAGCACTTTCACCAATTGTGGAATATTTAATCGACCATACTCAGCGAAGTTTCTATCCAAAATTTTGGGGAATAAAAGTTCATGAGGTTGTCGTCTCTCGGGATACGAGTTAAGATACACTTCCGATGTTTTCACACTTTCCTATCATTCTTGTAATAAAGTTTTACCATATCTCGTTTTTCTTCATTGGTAATTTTCCTTTTTATCGACACCACAACTTACAGTAAACACAGAATGTCATTTACACGTTACCGATTTGGGGAAATAAAAAACCAACTACGTTATAAAAATATTCTGGGTTTAAATTTTTTGGATTTTCCGGGAAAAAAGGGTAACTTATGATACATCGTTAAAAAAGTGAAAAAAGGGGGCCCTTCAAAATTGTGGAATTCCCATATGGCGTCCATAAAAAAAAAAGTTTATGATGGTTACGGAAAAAAAAACGTCGAGTTGAAAAAATATGAACACCATTCGATAGAGGGAAAAAATGACAATACAAATGTATTATTTTTTTTTGGAATTCGTTGAAAAAGAAACCCAGGAAAAAAAAAAAAGGGTTTTCCAAAATTTTTTTTTTTTTCCGGGGTATCTCCGGAATTACTGGAATTTTTTTAAACTTTCTAAACGGTATTTGTTGGTCACATAAATGCCCAACTTTGCCCCTTTTTAAAATCTTGTATCCCCTATAGTTTCCGAGATCCCAATGGTGAGGGGTCGAATTTGAAACACCCGGTAAAAGGGGGTCATATTTGGGTTTGTTTAAACTACCGCGTTTTTTAAAAAAAACCCCCCTTGGGCCCCCCTACCATAAGTACAGATTTAAAAAAAATTTCGTTTAGCGGGCATTTAAAGCTTTTTTTTTTTGGTATGCTAAAGATTTTGCTAATTGATTAGGGGCAAAATAAACCCCGGGTAAATACTCCTTATTTAAACGAATAAAAAAAATTCGTGAGACCGGTTTACGGAAAAAAAAAAATTTTTTAAATCTGCCACCTGCGCTTAAAAGTATTTTGGGAAGGAAAAAAAATTGGGGGATTTTAAAATATAAACTGTTGAAAAACCCATCCTTTTTCTCCGATTTGACACAGCCCTTTTTTCAATATTCTTCTTAAACTGAAAATCTTCCGGCAGGTCATGTTTTTTCAAATAAAGAGACAATTTTTTGTTAGTGTAGAAGGTTATTTTTAGACCGAAAAAAATATTTTTAGTTCCGTACTTATCTTCTGAAACTAAAAAAAAAGTATTTAAGTATTAATGAGTATACCGGGGGTTTAGTGTTTATTCAACTTCTACGAGTGTTTAAACAAACAATTTTTTTACAAATCAACAATACATTTTAATATTAGTTCCAATAAAACTAATATGCTGCCTTGGGGCTGCATGTCGTATAGGCCTGATCAAATGATTTCTGTTTGGGAAGAAAAAGAAAAGGGTAAATTAAGTAGACAATGACTTTCGTCGGCAAAAGAGCCGTTGGTGCATTCAGAATTTTTGGGGGGTGTCTTGGGGGCATGAAAAAATGTTTTTAAAAATGGTTTGAACACATGCAAAAGTATAAAAAATCATAAAAAAAAAATATTTTGAATAACACAGAAGTCTTTTTTGAACAATTACCGTTTTTCTATTATTAGGCTTTAAAGTTCTAATGGTAAAAATTTTTCAAAAAATTAATAAATTTTAAATTCATGTAAAAATATATTTTAAAAAAAACTGCAAATTTTTTTTAAATTTTTTTAAAAGATTTTAAATAAGGATCTTTTTTGGGGCCCGATTTTTATTTTTATATACAAAAACCCTGCTTACAGGAAAGTTTTTTTCCCTTGCCTACCGACAGACTGTAGAAGTTTTTAATAGGTGCTTAAACGGCTTATACTCCGGAATTTGCCAGTAGAATAGCTCCTCTGTTATTTTCAACAGAGCAAAACGTATTGCTACTCCTATGCATCCATTTACAGTGCAACTTGAGATTTTTTTCATACCTGGAGTGTCCAACTGTAAAACCCACTGCCCGCAGAAGGTCTTTTTTTCCCCCCCCAAATTTTAAGAATGTAAGTAATTAGTAAATTACCTTTGCCATAAATTAAGACACTCACGATACGTTGACCCAAAACCTTTTGGGGTGGACTGTCTCAAGATTTAATAAATAATAATAAAAATAAACACAGTTGATTCCCCAGTTTTTTGCAATATAAAATAAATTTTTATGATTTTTTATTTCACAATTAACCAACTTTGTTGGCAGAAATATCACATTGGGGAAACCCAAAAACTTACTTAGGGTAATATTACATTTTCCTTTTCCATTAATAGGGAATACGAGGACTTGTCCATTGCTCATAATCAGCTTCTGCGCGAATTTTGGGGGGAAAGTACCATAAAATCCCAGTGACATTCACTTATTCAAACCCTTTTTAAAATAAAATAATAATATTAATTTAAACCAAATATTTTTTTTTGGGGATTCTCGCCAAATAAGACAACTTTGATTCTGCTGCCAGGGAATAGACAGACTAATACACGTACAAATTCAATTGACCTTTTAAAACTTGCAGAATTTTTAAAAATAAAAATACCAAAGATGCTTAACTAGTAACTCTCATTTCGCTTTATTAATTAAAAATAATCAATTTTTTTTTTGTATGTTAAATTTTTTTATTTTTAAAATACATAAAAATATTCTTACTTGCCGTTGTATACTTCAGATATATAAATGCCATAAGTTAACATATTGGTATATCTCTGGTCAAAGAGACGGAGCTCCCGGGGTTTCCAATAATTTCCAATTTTGGTACCCAAATGGTTGCATTTTGGGGAATGCCAAGTTCTGGGGACACCTATAAATAAATAATAAATCCGTACGACTCTAAATATCAGGTCAACTTGCTTACAGATAGAGGAAAATTATGTATCGGTTCTTGAACTTTATTTTGCGCAAACTCTTTTTTTAAAATTGCTTATGCCACAAAAATCCTACAATAATCATCCTTAACTTACAAGCTCACAATTTTGGCAAAACAAAGAGTTATTTGACCTAAGGTACACAATTGGCATAAACCCATTATATCCACAACCACACCAGCTCTAATTCATCTTTAGAGCCAGAAAGTATATTTCCTTTATAAATGGTTTGCTTCGTACGTATCCCAAATCAGACTCTTTTTGGGATACCATTTGCATCTCTACTATCGTTATCATCATTGTTAACATAATTTACCACTCTTCAAGGAAAACTTTTTTCCCCCGCCCACTGATAAACGCAAAAAATTTTTGATCTTTCATAAGTATCATCAAGTCTTTTGCTCCAAAGAGTGAGTCGGGAAATTTTTTCCTCTAACACCTTTAATTTTTAAATGGAAAGTGCCACTCTTGTTTTATTTTTTTACAGACCATCGGGGGATCTCTCAACTTCCTACTTTTATTGTTTCTTCATCACTAGGGGGGTCTAGACTGTGGAATCTGTCGCCTGCAGGAGTTTTTCTGTTTGCTTCAAACTTCCAAATCGGGAAAGGGGGAAAAAAACCCTTTTAAATTTTTGACACCCACGGTATGTTGGGGATTTAGATTTTCCCCCAAGGGCTTTCCCCAAAAAAAAAAATGGGTCATTTTTTTTTTATCTTCCACGGGAAAGAAGGCTAAGGGGTAAGTAGTAACGTACCGTGGGTGTCTTAAATGTGGTGAGAATAGTTTATTAACAGGCGATTTAAATATTTGCAAAATTGGAAAAAAAAAAAACTCCTGCAGGGAGGGGGTTTTTACAGTCTAGTCATTCTAGAGATCAGAAATGAAAAAAGGATAAGTTTGGCACCTCTTCAGTTGGACTGAAAAAAAATTATTATAAATTATACTAGCAACTCCTCGGAGCAGAAGCCGTAAAAAACCTATAAAAAGACAACAGATCCCCTACAGCCCGTCGAAAAAAAGAGATTAAATTCATTTTATTTAACTACCTACCAAAAAAACTGGTAGTTAAAAAAAAATATACAAAATATTTTACGTCTTTTTTTTTTGAGTTTTTTTATTACGAGTTCTATTGCGCAACACGTGACCCGACCAAATTTCCTACAAACTTTTTCCATTATGGTAAAAAGTTACATGTATTAATTGTTAAATATGGATTTGTCTCTGAAAGTAGAATGGAAGTTGTAAAAAAAGAAAGGGGAATGCACAAGTAAAAATATTTTTAAGAATATAATAATTTTATTTTTTTTGTTTGGTTTTGGGAAGGCTGCATTCCCAGCACCCCCCAAAAAAAAACCCCCATTATTAACGATATTAAGGGTTTCTCATTTGTTAATGTATTTATTGTATTTTTTGGGGCTTATAAGTTGCAAAAATAATCAAAAAAAAACCAAAAAAATGAAACCCCAATTTTTATTAATGTAATAATAAGGGCAAGTCCCTATCGAAAATTTGGGGCCTTTTAAAAAATTTTCTACGATTTTTTTTTACTCTTTTTTAACTTGGCATGTCTTTTTTTTTTAAAAAAAAACATTCATTCATACAGACAGATCAAAAAAAAAATCGGGAAAACCGAGTTTTTTTGGGATGAGCTTGGCCTTTATTTTTGTTTTTCCCGGTGGGATCTCTTTTTTTTTTTAAGTCCAATGAATAAAAAAGTCACATCCCTTTTTCTCAGTATCCCCCATTCTGTAGGTAAAACCAAACCCTTTTAAAAAGGGGAATTTCCCAAAAAGCTCAGCTTAATTTTTTTTTAAAGGCGCCCGGTTTGGGGTCCTATGGATAAAAAGAAAATTTCTTTTTTTAGTAAATTTAAAAAACCGGGCCACATTTTAAATTATAAAAAAAATAATGATCTTAAAAACTTAAGTTTAATTAGATTGCAAACTTCAAAAAAACCCCCCCTTAAAAACGATATTACAGCCCTAGTTTCGAAGGCCCGAGAAAAAAAGTGCAGGTTTCGAAATTTTTTTTCTGCTTGTGTCAAAAAACCCACTTACATACCACAGTTCAAGTTTTTGCTTTCGGGAACAACCTTAATTTTAATTAGTCAGCCAGTCCGTCAGTAGAAAAAAGGACGATTTTAAAAATCGAATATTTTGAAACCACTTAACATAACTTTCTCAACTTTTTCACAGATAAAAGAAAAATTTTTGTGAATTTACGTACCAAATCTCATACCTTTTTTTGAACGATAAACAAAGTTATAATATACTTTAAAAAAATTTTCCCCTGTAATATACACATTTTGTGCGTCAGACCGAAACTTGTCCGGGGATTTTTTGGGGCCGCCTAATTTGGAAAATAATTAAACTGAAATAAACAGATTTTTCGGCCGAAATGATCGGTTGTTAAATTTAGCAATGGACTTAGCAATTGTTAAAAGTTAACAAGGGTTTTAAAAAAATTTTAAAAAACGTGATTGTCACTGTTATTCAATGATTTTAGTAGGCAACTTTTTAAAAAACTGACATTTTGTTAAAATTCAAAACCCGTTGTTAACTTTTAAAAATTTTCTAAGTGCATTGCTAAATTTCCCCAACCCCATCATAAAACCGGGTAAAAAATAGATATTCTCAATACTTACCATCTTTAAACTGTTTAAGGGCTTTACTTATTGATGCTTCTATACGGCTATCTGATGAACGGCAAACTTTTTCCAGAAGCTAAAAAATAATATTTTTTTTTAATTAAATTAGAAATACACTCTTTTTAAAAAAATCTTATTTTCTTTTTTTAAAAAAAAATTTAACCATTCAAATTTTGACTTTTTTAATGTCAAAGATTATTTTCTAATTCACTAAACGAATTTTTTTTAAAATTTTTTGATTGCTTTTCGATAAAAAGAAATTTAATGCTAAATTTTTTCTATTTCCCCAAAAAGTGCGGAAAAGACACTTTTTTCATTTTTAGGTACAAAAAAATTTTACATCGAAAAGTTCTGATACACCTCAAATATTTGAGTTTAATAATAAATATACTTTAAATACAAAAAAAATTTTGAGCTTCTTACAAAAAAAACCCCCATAAAGAAAAATAGTGCGGAATGGTGGAAATTTCTGCACTACAAATCTTGCGGAAAAGTTACTTTTTTTCATGATATGGGAAAAAAAAATTTGTAACACGGGGAATTTATAATTGGTGGTTTTATTTGAGTTGATTTCGCTTTACCAAATGGGGAAAAATAATAAATTAAATTTTTTTTATAGTTGGCTATTGTTGTGTTATGTTGTTGTAAAAATTATACTTTTCTTAAATTACTTTTAGTTTTAGGCAAAAACCGCAACAACACACACTTTATTTTTTTTCCTTTCGACGACTATTGCGAAGGATATTGAAAACGCCAGAGTCATTTATTTTGGACTTTCTTGCATCCTGTGTTAAAATAATTCTTTTTAAATAATTTTATACTTTTCGTCGTCACTATAAAAGGCGACAATCCCAAAAAAATTCTCAGTATTAAATCAAATAAAAAAAAAAACCCCCAAAAGCAGCCATGGATTGCCCTTAGACCTTCCACCACTTAATCTCATAATGATGGGATAGGCAATAATAATAATTGAAGGAGAGGAGAAGCGGCCCACCTCCCCCCTACCACCGCCCATGCCGGTAAAAGGGAAAGGGGGAGGTTGCCAAATAATACCAAATAAAAAAAAAGGGTAGTGTTTAAATTTTAAAAGTTGTGAATTTGGATTACATCTTCCTCTCCAAATGCTGGGTCTATGGTGAATGGTCTACTTCCAACGCAACAAAAAACCCAATGGTGTCTACTCTAGGTTGGGACATAACCGCACAAAAAAACAGGTTGGCGGCAACATCCTGGGCGAGAGAACAAACCAGATGATTATCCAAAAATTATTCAACAAAAAAATTTTTTGTAAAATTCCCCATCAAAGTAGTGGCAAAATCCGATCTCGCCAACCCCCGGGTTTCTGGCGAGGACGTATACAGTGAAATGAGGAATTCACACTTTCAATTTCCCTATAAACACACAGTTCTGTACCCAAACAAAAATATATGCTTTCCCCACTGTGCAAAAGAAAAAAAAAGAAGGGCTTAAAAAAAAGCGCATCTGCATAAAAACAGAAAAACAAACCCTAATAAAGTGGGTGACAGGGGAAAAACCAAAAAAAACCCGGCCTGGGAGAACACAACAGAGAAACTCTCCTGTGGGTACCAGGACATTCAAAAAACCAAAAAGCGGATAAAATGGAAAGACGGGGGTATCCACACCATATTTTGGGGCCATAACCTCCCTTTTTTGGGCGACTAAAACCAGGGGGACGAGGGCAAACCAGGGAATGGACCCCAAAAAAACATGGGGAAACGGGGGAACCTCAAAAATAAGACAGGGAAAAAAACTTTTTAAGGGGCCCATAAAAAAATACAAAATAACAAGTGGGAAAAAATTGTAGAATATGCCACGAGGTGGAGGAGAAAAACCTACCACCTCCTAGCGAATGAAAAACGTCGAATCAAAAAAAAGGGGGGAATTTTTTGGGGAACCGAAAAAAACCCCACGGGAAAATATATAAACCCAAACCCAAACGGGGGGGATACAGACTGGGGAAGGAAAAGACTAATGGAAGGATTGATATAAAAGATAATGGTAGATTAGGCACAAAAGACTGCGCTGCCTTCCGTAGTAAATCTAGACGGCTCTCAGGAAAGAAGAAGAAAAACGTATACCTGGCTATTCATTTGAAGACAGTGAAACCAAACAGTTAGCCTTGTTACGTTTCATTGTTGTTACCATAGTAACTTTCCCCTTGTTAACCAGATTGCTAAGGGGAAAAAATGTATGACAACCGTGTTTTTATAGGGGGGGTTCAAAACAATATTATTGTTTTTTTCCCAAAAAAAATTAATTTTGTGGGGGATAAAAAAAAAATTTAATATTGCCAATTTAATTTACCAACGTTACCCGCATTTAGAGTAGGGGGGTTGGGAAATTGCAAATTAAGATTAGAAAACGTACCTATAAAGAAAAAGTGCTTCTGTTTTTTTTTTTAACTACAAAAAAAAAATTTGCCATTTGGAAATACATTTAAATTTTTTTAAAGCAGAAGGAGCAGAGGGTTTGGCTGCCATCTGTTGAATTGCAGTGCATATTTTTATTGTTTAAAATACAAAAAATAAAAATAAGGTAGGAATAAACGTTTTATAAGTTTTAAGAATAAGTTTTACCAAAAAAAAAAATAAAATTTGGGGCCTTTTTAAAGTATTTTTAGATTAATTTTGGGTTTAAAAAAATTTTCTTTTAACATGCTTCTGAAATAAATTTTTAAAAAAGGAAAAAAGGATAGAAAAAAAAAGCTAAATTAAAATAAAAGTAAGCTTTTTTTTAACTTGAAAAACAACTTAATTTAAGAACAGAAGGGGAAATTTCTATGATTTGGGGTTACTAACGTTTAATAATAACAACAATAATTGCTTGGTAAATACGTAAATAATTTGCTTACTAGAAAATGTACTTTATTATTTTTTTTTTTGCAACTAAAAACATTTTTTTAAATTTATATTTGTAGCTTTTTTTTTTTTAACCTTTTTTTCTTTTTTAAAAATTAAGGACAAACATGATATCTGTAGCTAAAAAATACTTCTTTCCTTCTGATATGTATACGTTTATTCTGTATGTATTTCAAATCAGATCCTGCTTGGAATACGAAAACTGTTCGTAGAATGACGTCTCCCATAACTCTTAGCATTAAAAAAAATATTTCTCATTAACTACCCCACTCTTACAAGAAAGTTTCTTCTCTTGCTCATCTACGAGCGTTAGGAGACCTGTTGCTCTTTGTAGGTGGCTTCTGTTTCGATAAAGTAACCAATATTGTACCTTCTTTAGCAGACCTCCATAAAGTAATACCAAAAGGCACTCCCATACATTTCTTTTCAGTAAATCTGAAAAGGCTCCGAAATTCCCATTTTGTTCATTCCTTCATCTCCATAGTGTTAGTGTGGCTTTAAAGGCTTTAGCATGCAGTAATCTTTGTTACCCGTACAAGTCTCGAAATCTTTAACTTCTAGGTTACACACTGCCTCTTACTTTATTTAAGAAACCTATAATATAGTAGTACCTAAACTTTTAGTAGGGGAGCTGGTTTCAGGAAAACAACTTGAAAATTCAACCAATGTGCACAAGTTCGAAAATGGTAATTCCGAGTTTGTAATGTTAAATTAAGTCCTTGAGTACCATTCTGTCACCTTGGAACGGTCAGGAAACCGTTCTGCTAAGCCATTTTTCCCCGAGGAAAAAACCCGAAAAATTTAACCAAAGTGCACAAGTTCCAAACTTTACAATTTGATTTTCACAAGAAGCTTATGCCAACTATTCTGCCAGCTTGAAACGGTCCAAAAATTTCTTCCCAAAGGGTTTCAAGGAAATCCATAAAATGTAGAATAGTCGAGCAAAATTCAAACTATAAATAAAAAATATTTAATATTTTTTGCACCTTCTTGAAAACTTAACTGGAATGATGTGTGGGCCCGATCAATGAAGGTAAGGTGGGAATTATGAAATAAAAGTAGCTTCATTTCTTGGTCACAACGTTTCGCCAATATTTTTGGCATCTTCATGCTGAGTGCTTTATTTTGTGTAAACATGTTATAATGTTGATAAAAAAAATTTTTTTATTATACTTACCCGAAAATTACATTTTCAACTGTGTATAAAATAAGTAAATATGAGATTTTTAGAACAGCGCACGGGAAATTTTTTTCCCGATCCTCTTTGTGCGCTTATACAAAAACCATCCAGAAAATGTTCTAACAACGATTTATTTATAAATGAATTTTTATTTTCTGTCAGTGAAATTTATGCCATTTTCAAAAATGAATTCAGATTTGGAAGAAAATCCGGCATTCCCGATATTATATTATAACAAGCGGAAAATAAGTGCAGATTTATTACCAGTGAAATCCAGGTTGAGATATGAACACGAATATCACATTTTTTCCGAATGGCGGACTCAGAAAAGAATCAAAATTGTGAGTGACGATATTCTCTTTGTTTTCTGAAAAAGCCAAATCTATGAAGTCATCCACCTTTGGAGTCATTCTCCATGTTAAAGAGTTGTTTGGCAATAAAAAAAATACTTCAACCAAAAACCAAAAAAAATCGCTTTTTTAAAAGACAAGCTGTAGGATATGTACCAAAGAAACCAAGGTTTTTACATCAGAACAAGTAACCAAATTTTTTTGTGAAGCTTCAGATGGACAATATCACTAGCAAAAATAATTTTAGTGTTTTGGGATCTCCGGCGCATGCCGCAGAGATGATTTAATACGTTTGAGTTTAGACGATGTCCCAAAAAATGGAGAGTAG
>JAHBCN010017081.1:0-18760 GCA_019359885.1 Listronotus oregonensis | reverse complement strand
TTGTAGAGTTTTTAAAAAATCAAAAAAAGGTTTTTTTCCCATCCAAAATTTTTGGAAAAAAAACCCAAAAAAAGACGCTTAAAACAAAAAAATTCTTCTCCTTAAATTTTTTTTAATATTAGGACATTTTTGGGAAAAAATGATAGTCAATAACATATTTTTTTGAGTTGCAAAAAAAAGAAAACTGAGCATTAATAGTTTTTATTAAACCCCTTTATAAACAAATAAGGCCCTTTTTTGGGGAAGTGCCGTAAAAATTTGGGAAATGGTCCGATTTGGAATTTTTAAAACTTTTTTTTAAAGTTAAATTAAAAAAAGATACAAATTGTATATTTACATTTTCATGGAAAAAATGTAAGATATACAATTTGTATCTTTTAAAAACCCCAAATTTTTTTTCCAAAAAATCAGCCCTTAATATTAAAAATTAAGAGATAGGAAAAAAAAGGGGACCTGGGATTTTCGGGGAAAAAAAGGGCCCCAGGTTGGGGATTCCAAAACCACTTTGTGGTTTTTTAAACCAAAATTTTTTATAAGAAAGGGGTGATATGGTTTTTTCTTGTTATATAAAAAAAAAAGTTTTTTTAATTTTGTTTAAAAAACCAAGAAAAAATTTTGTTTTTTTTTTTAAAATTCAAAAAGGACTTCCAAAATTGGGCAGTCAGATATTTGTTAACATTAATTAAAAAATGACCTTTTTTTTTGGTTTATAATGATTAAAAATTAACTTATCTTATTAGCAAAATAACAAAAATAATGAAAAATTGTAAATTTTAATTAAGGGGAAAAAAATTTCAGATATGTAAAAATTTTGGTTAATTAATAACTTTTTTTTTTTATTTGTAACTTAATTTTCCCCTTTAGATTTATAGATGTGCCTATTGAAAGTTGGGGAAAAAAGAATCCCCTTAAAAATATGTGTTCAACGGGGTTTTACCAAAAAAGTTGTTAATTTTTTACGTTTTGGAGCTTCACGGGGAAATGAAATAGATGAATGCATTTTTTTTTGAAATTATTTTAAATAGGTTAGTTAGTTTAAGTTTAAATTTTAAAAAAAAATTGAATTTTTTTTGGGGAATACCATTTTTGGCTATGGAGGGCAGAAAAGGGTTTTTTATTCATATTTTAAACCCAAAAAAAAAAAAGGTTTTCGGAAACTGACACCCCCTATTTTTTACAACTAAACTTTTAATACCACCGAGAGTGCGTTCAAAAATGTTTTCCGGGTTTAAATAATTATTACTGATTCGTTCCAATACTAAAAAATCTATAAACACAAATTTTCTCGTATTAATAACCATTAATCAAAATATCAGGTAACCAAATAGGGATATTTTCATGTTGTTGATCGATAGCAATTGTTTTTTCCCGCCCACTTTAGTATGAACCTTTTTTTTTTTACACACAAAAAAGTTGCTGAAAATTGTTACATTTTAGTTTTAAAATAAAAAAAATGGCGACGAATAAAACAGCAATTTGAAGTTGTTTAGTGTAGAGTACAAAGTTGGTAAAAAAAGCTGCAGCGGCGGCGCAAAAAAAATGTACCGCATTGGGGGATGATGGTGTTAGTTATCGAACAGCACAGAAGTGGTTCAAAAAATTTTCTTGGGGGTCCCCAGTTTAAGCGAGACCAAAAACATAAACAAGGATCTTCGATGGTTGTGGCCCCCAAATTACGGGGAAAAAGTGCCAAGAATTTTCTGAAGTGTTCAAGGGGGTCCAAAAATTTTTTGGGGGTTTCGCTTTATAAAAAGGGGAAAAACGTGGAAGTGAAGAAAAAGGGCCCCCCCCTGAATTGACAAATGATAACAAATTAAGTCGTCTTCCTTTTTTTTCAGCAAACATTTCCCCGGGGAAAGCTAATGAACCATTTCTTTGGTTATTAACCCGACGAAAAATGGATCTTGTATTCGAATTCTAAGCGTTCGAAAAATTGATTGTCGCCTCCGAGGTACCACACACGCCCAAGGCTTCCTTCCCCCCCAAAAAAATTTTGTTGTGTGTTTGGTGAAAAGGGGTCAAAACCCCGTCACTGCTAACTCGTATTGTGAGTAGCTTCAACGAGTACAAGAAGCACTCATCCAGAAACAGCCTTTTTGGGGAAAAAGGTCAAAAAAAGGTGATTTTTCTTGCAGGATAAGGCCAAGCCAAAACCGGGGAAAAGGGCCCGGAAAAAAAATTTCAACTCGAGGGGTTCCGCCCCCGCCATATTCTCCCGAAATTTCCCCCAAGGGGATTATCACCTTTTTTCTTTACAACAAAGGGCCACCGACGGTTTACTACTCGAGATGGTGTAAAAATTTTCAGTCCCCAAATTTTTTTGACCCCAAAACCCCGGGAGTTTTTAAAAACCGGGTAAAAAAAAATTGGTTCCCGTTCCCCAAAAGGCATTGAGGGGATGGTTTTTCCAACAAATTTTAAAAACATTGTTTCTCAAAAAAAAATTTTAATTTTTTACCAAAAACCGCACGAACTTATTTGATTACCTGATAATTTAGTACAAAAAAAATGGCTTTTTTTAAAAAAAAAGCCTAAAATTTTTTTGATTAGCTTATTTTTGCTTTAAAAATGGTTTTGAAAATTTTTTTTAAAAAAAACCCGGCAATAGTAAGGTTTCATGGGACCTGTACGGATTTTTTTCTTAGGATGTTTTTTGGGTTTTTTTTCTACCAGAATTTTGACGGGTTTTTTTATTTTTTAAAATGAATAAATACACTATATTAATTATCTTTATTTTTTTTAAATTACGTCATTGCCGAGGGGACATTTTTTTTCGTGGTATTCTAATAATAAATTATTTTAAAACTTAATTTTTCCCAAGGGGAAAATTTTTTTTCTTTTAGGTTAATGGAATTCAATCATTGCTATCCATACAATCTCGTGGCTTGTTTGCAGTTTTTTAAGGGGTAAAACTTCAATAAAAATTGATAATTTACTAGAAGAAAAAGATAAAAAAATTGTAACTAGAGATTTTTTTAGTTGAAAGATAGGGGAAACCCCAATCGAGGATGGTTTAATACCCTATTCTAGGTAAACATATAAATCTTCGGTAAAAACAGGGAGGCTTTTGGTACATCTAAGTCAAAATTTTTTTGGTTAACATGCACGCCGAAAAAACCCATTTTTCTTTTGCGCCGATACACTACATTTTTTTTTTTAAAATTTTTATAATATTTCATACAAGCCTGCGTACTTGATACCCCGGATGGCGGGTTTTTTTTATATTTAACCCATTTTTACGCAGCTTTCCCCGTTTCCAAGTACCCCCAAACAGCGCAATTAAAAATTTTCCCGCATAATTTTAGACAACACGTAGTCCCCCCCCAAGCCCATTTTTTTCCATTTCAACTATTAAACGTATTTTTTTGTAAGTTCGATTCCCAAAAAAGGACCGTAATAAATAATTTTTTAAAAAACAACTCGGGGGATCGGGGAAAAATAGCCGAAGAGAAAAAAAAAAATCATTATATTTTAATAAGTGTGGAAAACAAAATGGGAATTTCGGGTTTTTTTGGGGAAGAGGTAAATAAAAAATACAACGGTATTGCGGGGCTTTGAAAAAAAAAAAATATTATTCGTATAAATTCAAAACATCAAAAACTGCAGGGGAAAAGCAAATAACGGTGGGATTTTTTTTTAAAACTTTTTTTCAATTAATGTACATTTACCCTCAACAAAAACCACATGTTCAGAATTTCCGGGGTTGGAGCCAAGAAAATAAACATCGCTTTGTTAATCTGTACACAAATCCCCAAAAAAAAAAAGTATTTGTGGGAAATTGGGGACCATATCATTGAACCCTTTTTTATGGGGTATAAAAATGAGGCAGAAACCTATTTTAAAAAAATTTTTAAAACAAATTAACCCCCCCTTAAAAAAATTGTTCCGGGAAGATCAAAAATTTGGTACTAAAAAGGGTGGTTTTCCCCCCCCCCTAATTTCCCCCGTGGTTAAAAGTATCTGGAAAATGCTTTTTTAAGGCAATATTATTGGACCACAAAAAATACTTTGGCCAGCCAGGTCACCCCCTTTTTTACCAAAGACCCCTTTTTCCCTTTGGGTTCACTTAAAAAAAGCATTTTAAAAGGTAAAATTTGAGAAATAAACCAGCTACAAAACGCTTTTTTTGTTAGAATATAATAAAATTCCCAAAAATTTTGGAAAAAAATTTTATGATCTTGGGATATTGTTTAGCTGTTAATGGGGGGGGTTTTTTTAACATTAAATTTTTTAAGTTTTATGTAATTCTCTATTATTTTTTTAAAAATTATAGTATTTTATTTAATTTTTTTTTTTTACACCTAGGGAAAATATTAAGAGTTCAGTTTTTTTCCTTTTTTGGATCCATTTTCAATCTTCTGAGTTAAACATTTCCCCAAATTTTTATTTCGATGGCTTTGGGGTCCCCAAATTTTCTGGGCAATAAAGTTTAATGGATAAAAAAAACAGATAGGAGATGGAAAAAAAAAAGGGGAAAAATTTCAAAACTGTAATTTTGGTTTTTTAATTAAATTTAAAAGGATAAAATTATTTTTTTAACGATCGATAGTAATAATTGTTATTACTTAAAATTAATTGTTACATTAAATAAAAGTTTTTGAAAAAAAAAAATAATGTTAACGTGTCTTTTACTTTGATGTAATGGTTGTTAGATTGCTGAAACGAAAAAAACATTCCTTTGTTTCCCCGGCTGTTCGTCAGATTTCCCAATGCCTTTATAACAAATTGTTTGCCGGTGGCGGGCCTGTTTGGTTTTACCTGAACCGAAAATTTGGTAATTTTGTAATTACATTTAATTAAATAATTCAAGATTTTTTATTTAAAATTTTTTGAAACTTGGCACGGGGGGTTTTTAAATACTATGTTAACTTGTTTTTTTTTAGGTGTGGAACACTCCCAAAAAGCAATTATGCCGGTGGTAAAATCAGAAGGCAGTTATGGCAGAAAACCTTACCTTGAAATTGAAATCTTCCATTCCCCTGATAAAATGTGGAAATATATCGATATTTTAGAAGATTAATACATTTTTTTTTTATTTAATGGTCTAAACCTTGGTTTTTGTGTAAATTTGCAAAATTTCCCCTATTTTTATGGGGCTGTCTATTAATTTTGTTTAAAAGTCACTAAATTTATTTCAAAAATTGATGAAGAAAGACTAAACTTGTCAAAAAACGTCAATACGGAAAGGCCAATATAGGTTCTTTAGATCTTTGAATAATCTAATTTATGTTCTTCTAGTCCCAAACCATTTCACCAATAATTTTAACATTTAACACTAACATAATAATAATTTAAAATTATATTCCAATCTTTACAACATCACGACCCGATATTACTATTCCAGTCATTCAAAAAGTCAGTGTAGCGTAAGGGGTAGGAAAATAACTAATAAAAAAAAACGTTTAAAGACTACACACCGGAGAAGTTCCCTTTTCCACTGAGTTCAGTGGAGTGGAAGACGGAAATTATATTATTGACAAAATTTTTGGACATTTCAATAAACGCACCTAAAAAAAGAATAAAATAACATATAAATGTGTTATTAGTACCACTACAGAAAAAAAACACAACGCAAAACAACAACACGATATGAAAGACATCAAATAGGAATAAAAATAAATTCAATTTAGAAAATGAGTCTTTATTTTATTGTCGAATTGTGGAAAAGAATCAATTGCATCATCCGATTTCTTAATAATAAATTAATAGTAATTTTTGTTGTATAAAAGCATTTTATGTTATTTGTGGAGGTGTTTAAAAAAAAAAATTGAGAAATTCTAAATCAATTTACCATCGTGTATTCTATCAACTAATAATACATTTTTATATCAAATTTTAATTCTCAAAAGTAAGAATTTTGTTATTACACAGCAAAAAAAACATTAATACAAGGCATTTGGCCTATTTTTCAGAAATAATTCTAATTACTGTTAACATTGTTATAGCTTTGGCAACGGTGTTTATTTTTTTAGAGCAGCGCGTGATCTCTCGATGAACGCCCGCTCGAGTAAGTGAGCGTCAAAACCTATTACCAAAAATTTAGCGTTTTTTTTTGCTTCAATAGTGACAGCTATAATTTTTTTTTGAAGGTACTAAAAATACGTACGGTGCAAAAACCGTTTCATTTTATGTCCCTTTCGGGGAGTGCACTTTAAAAAAAAAAATTATTTTTTGGATAATTTCAAACCAAAAACATCTTCTGACATTTTCATTCCAGGTGCTCCCTTTTTGTTTCTGTTCTACTTTTTCCGGGTTCAGTGTTTCCGTAAAGGCAGTATCGGGCATTCTTTGACCAATTACACCTGTTACCACTTCTCCTGTATGAATGCCAATGGTGATTCTCTACAGCATATCCCAAAAAAAAAAAAGACATGCCAATTTTTAAATTTTAAATGATGACATTTTTAAATATAATTATACTTTAAAAAAAAAAACATTAATATTGTTTCAAGAATTTGTTTTGGTATTCATGAGGTTTCACGGGGACAAAAAAATGACACTAGAAAGAGTATACATCACTCTGGAAGAAAACCGGCATAACTCAAAAATTGTAATTGTTTCCTTTTTAATTTTGGCATCTTAATACTTCTATGTTTGTCGTCAAGTACTTTGTTAGGGATATATCGCTGAACTTGTTTTTAAATTATATTTTCAACTGCTTTGCCATCAAATATTACTGAACTTCCCAAATCCATCATATCCAGTGCCAATTTTGAATATTTTTCGCATGGGTAGACCAAGGCTCTGGTAATCCACTAACTGCCATGTATTTATCACCAACGGTTTCAACCTTAAAAAAATTAAAATCGTTATAGGGTAAAATAAAAAGTTAAACGTTCCCACCATTTTAAGCTTTATAAATTTTGATTAAACCGGATCTACAAAAAAGTTTAAAATTGGGGTTTTAAAAGGTAAAAAAAGCCTATGACATGTTTCGTAAAGTGTTTAATTCAGGTAGAAATTTTTCATAGTTGTCTGGATAGGATAGACGAGTAGAGTACTGATTGCTCAGCATACCTGGGTACACCATGTACTACGCATAAAAGAAAGGTGTACAAATATGTTTGTAAGAAAAAGTGTTTGATTCGATAGCCAACAATGACCATGCGATAATTACGTTGGTTTAGAATATAAACTAAAAAAGACAATTACTTTTAAGGGGATAAATTTTAATCCAAACCACCCTAACTTTGTTTTACTAAAAATACACAAAAAGTATTTAATTTCCCTTTTGAAATTTTGATAAACCCAAAATTATATAGCGGGGATACAGCGGAATTAAAAAACCCATAACCTTTTATTTATTGGAATAATTTTTGAAAGGGTGTTTTAACCTTTAAAGGTTTCACGCTTTTTAATGACTAAATAAAAAAATTATTTCCGGTTTTAAACCCAAAAAAATAACCCTAAATTTTAAATTTTAAATAGCACCAAATATTTTTAGCCCACCTGATCCCCTTTAATTTTTTTTTCAACCATGAACACATTGTCATTTCAATAAAATTAAAATCAATTTTTCCCTTTTTCCCAAATGTGACAATAACAAATTATCAGCATGTAAAAAGAGTTGAGATGTAAAAAATAGGGTGTAAAGCTAATTGTGATTTTGTTAATTTTTATCTGATTAATAAGAGTTAGGAATAGAGGTTTAATTTGAAAACTTAAGAAAAGTATTTTTTTAACGCTTAATTTCTTAAAATCCAATATACTAAACTCCAACTTTTATTAAATAAATGTAACTTTAGATCAAACATTTACTTTTTTACACAGTTTGTCAAAACTAGTATTTTTTATTAAAAACGCAAAATATACATATCTACATTGTTTCGCAAATACGTGGATTAATATAAATAACATGCCAAGTAGTGGGCCATGGATACAATATGCCTACAAACATTTGTTTGATGTTACAAGGCCTACTTGGTGTGTTATTTATTAATACGAGTATATTCTACGTATTTGCAAAGAAATGTATAATTTTGCTAACTATGTAAAACAGTAAATTTTTGAACAAAAGTTACAATAAATAAAAATTGTATTTTTCTCTTTTGTATTTTCGGATATTGGGCGTTAAAAAAATACATTTCTAAAATTTTTAAAATTAACCTCTATTCCTACCGCTTACTAATTGGATAAAAATTAACAAAATCAAAAATATTTTTACACAATATTCTACACATCTCAACACCTTTTACAAGCTGATAATGTGTAATTGTCACATCATGACCTACTAAGATTTTGGAAAAAAATCGATTTTAACAGCCATTTTGAAATGAAATGACAAGTGTGACACATGGTTAAAAAAATAATTTTGAGGCGGGCTAAAAATATATACAGGGTGCAATATAAAATTTTAAATTTAGGGTTACTTTCGGTTAAACTGGAAGTGAAAAAATTGGTTTTATTTAGTCTTTAAAAGCGTGTCCTTATAATAGGTGCATCACCCAAATTTCAAAACTTAATTATAATAATTAAAAAAGTTACGGGCTGTTACATGTCCTCTGTGTCACCAGGTATATAGGGAAATATTTGCAAAAAGCCAGTCACTATTTTCATGGTTTAATTAAATAGCAATCAGAAAAACTAAAAGTTGCGCCGACTAGAGGGAGATACATGGTACGCAGCAATAAATATAAGAGTGAGAGAAAGGGTCACCGGTGTAGCATGATTGCACTTTGCGCTCTCATTGGTTACTGGACACATGATGTTAAATATCTGTATTAGCTGTAAAGCATGCTTGGTATTTATATTTTGAAGTAAGTAGGAACTACAGTTCATGTGATTTTTGATTTTGACCACGTTTTTTAATATTTTATTTATTTTTAAATAATTAAGCATAATTTTAAACAATCTCTATATTTTATTCCTTTATATTTAAAATACTTTCCACTAAAAATCACTAATTATAAGGATTAAAAAATCTTTTCGAATAAATAATTAACAACCGACTAATAGTCTAAGAGCAATGACAATGAAGATTAACAATAAAAACATATACAGTAAAACTTGTTTAAAACGGCCACTACAAAAATTAGGAATAATCAACCTTTATAGAGGCCAGTTTTGCAAGGTAATAGTTGTTCAACCATTCGAGGCTACAAAATTTTTCACTTTGAAATTGCTTGCTGCTTCAAGTCCTTTTTGTTTAATTAAGGGTCCAGATATTGGGAAATTTTTACGTCTTGCTTTGCAGAACCAATTGTAGACGACTTGATCCACTGCCAAATTTACATCGTCTTCAAACATTCGATTTAGTTTAGCTTTATTCCTGATATTATCATTTATTTGGGATTTTCTAACACCAAACTTTTTAGCCAGTTTTCGCAAACCTCAAGTATACTTTTCACTTTTAGCGATAAGATTAAGTTTTTCCTTCAGTGACAAACGATTTCGTTTTGGGGACATGATTAAATACTTTTCGATTCCGAACTCGATAACTTTATTCTTATCGATTGAAGACACAACTAAAAATAAAATGTGAAAATAATCCCCCATGCCACTAATGCTATTTGTACCTGGCCATAAATATTATTGTCATTGTTGGGTATTTTCACCTTTAAAACTTGCAGAATACAATCATAAAATAATAAAATACAAATGAGCCCAAAGAATTTTCGGCTAATATAAAAATGTTGATTTACCTGAAATAGGTTATAAAAGTTGAGATTTGTCTGGACGTGGCTGTTTTTTTAAGGATCCAAATTATTTTTTCAAGGATATTTATACAGGGTGTTACTTAATGGTATGTCATAATTTGAAGGAGGCATTCCTGGATGATTTTAATGAAAAGTTCAAAAACGTGGGCCCTAAAATGCTTAGTTATTAAGATACGGGGGGTTAAAGTTTTATTTTATTTTCACTTTTTAATACATTTTTTAACGACGGTTTGAGATATTGAACTGAATTTTGGCACAGGATATTATGGCGTAAAAATACACTTTTCAGATGTTCATTTAAAATTTTTTTTTTTCAACCAGTGGCGTAGCTATGGCGAATTTTTAAAACAATTTTACAAAAAAAAAAAAAGCCATTGACTTGGGAAAAAATTATGGTTTTATAATAATTATCAATCAATTATAAAAAAAATCCCTCTTTTATATTTGCCGCAAAACTTACCGTTTGGGAGAAATCGTTAATTAAAAAAATGTCTTATGTACCCAAATTGCATCTTGAAAATTATTTTGAAATAAATCAAGTTAGCTTTGCTCGTTGCCAGCGATTGTTTGTTTTTATTGTTGTAAACATTATGACACTGACGTTAATTATCATTCTTGACAGTTTGTATTTTTTCCTTCGATCTTAAAAGTATTTTGCTAGTTAAAAAAATGGTAAATTATTCTAATTTGGAAATGACACAAATGCATTTCCTTTATGGTCTGGCAATGGTAATGCTGTGGAGGCGCGCGTTTGTATCAAAAAGGTACCCAACCGCGCTCTCCCAGATAACGAACATTTTAAACATTCATCGTCGTCTGACTGAATCTGGCAGTTTTAAAGCTAATATTTCCGAGGGAAGGCCCGTACAGTTAGAACACCGGCAGTGGAGGAGGCTGTCCTGCATGCAGTCGAAGAGGATCCAACCCCGGGTACGCGAAAAATAGGTATGGCATTAAACATCTGCTACAAGACGGTATGGGAGATTTTAAGAATTTTTGTTATATCCTTTTTCACATACAAAGGGTTCAGGCATTGCTTCCTAGAATTATGAACCACGTACGCAATTTTGTAGATGGTATCTCCAAAAAGTAACAGAAAATCCTCATTTGATGCCAAAATATTGTTTACGGACGAAGCAAATTTTTCAAGAAATGCAATAACCAATTTCCAAACAATCATTACTGGGCCCAGGAAAACCCCCATGGATTACAGAGACACATTTTCAGGAACAATTTTCACTTAACGTTTGGATCGGTATCGTATCCGACCTTTTAAATTTGGGGAATATTTTTTACCAGGACGCCTTAACGGACCGGATTATTGTAATTTTCTCCAAAAGATTTGCCTTGCTTTTGAAAATGTTCCTCTTCAGTTACGGCAACAACTTTGGGTTTATGCATGATGGCGCTCCCGCCCACTTTAGCATATTGGCTCGTGAGCATTTAAATAGAGCCTACCAAAATCATTGGATAGGCCGTGGAGGACCCAATTTTGGCCACCTAGATCGCCTGACCTGAACAGCCTAGATTTTTATTTGTGGGGACACCTAAAAACATTAGTTTATCATACACCAAGACATTAGAAGAACTCAGAAATATAATTATTGACGGATGTGAAACTATCCGAAACACGCATGGAATTTTGAAAGGGTTCCGTAATCAAAGAAGAAGACAGAAGCCTGCATAGAGGCGAGAGGTGGTTATTTCCAACATTTTTGTAAATTATGTTTTTTATTGTATTTAATTGTTATTGCTTTTTGTTCACTAGTTTGTAAGAAAATGGGTTAAAAATAAAATTTGACAAATGTATTTAAAATTGAAAATAAAAGTTTAACACAATCAAGAATGATAATTAACGTCAGTGTCATAATGTTTACAACAACAAAACAAAACGCTGGCAACGAGCAAAGCTAACTTGATTTATTTCAATAAAATTTTTCAAATGCAATTTGGGTACATAAGACATTTTTTAATTAACGATTTCTCCCAAACGGTAAGTTTTACGGCAAAAAGGGGAAAAAGGGTTTTTGTTTATAATTGATTGATAATTATTTAAAACCATAATTTTTTCCCAAAAAAAAAATCAATGGGCGTAGTATTTTTTGTAAAAAATTTTTTTGAAAATTCGTCATGGGTTCGCCACTGGTTGCAAAAAAAAAATTTAAATGAACATCTGAAAAGTGTGTTTTTATGCCATAATATCCTGTGCCAAAATTCAGTTCAATATCTCAAACCGTCTTTGAAAAATGTATTAAAAGTGAAAATAAAATAAAACTTAACACCCTGTATCTTAAAACTAAGCATTTTGGGCCCACGTTTATATGAACTTTTCGACTTAAAATCGATCCAGGAATGCCTCCTTCAAAATTTATGACAACCATTAAGTAAACCCTGTATACGGGATTTTCTATAAAGCAGATTTTTGTTACCTTGAAAGCGGCCGATAACACAGGTGACCGATATAAAAGGGTGTCTGTTAACACAAGTTTTACTGTACTACTATTCGTGTCCAACGTTTTTGATGTGCATGAAATTGTACTCTTAATAAGAGTGTATTTTTTGTTGCTTTTTCCTTAGATCCTTATTGAAAAAAAGAGCCTTTATAGAAACAAAATTATAATGCTATATCCATCGTTATTCGTGGTTTAAATTAGCAATGGTCATTCAAATATGTAATGTGTGTGTGCAATATTTATTATAACAGCATTACATATGTCTTGTAATAAGAGATATTGCCAATATTTAATCAGTTATAAAAATGGTATAACATTATATTAGAAATTTAATAGACAATTATTTTATTACTAAATATCCGAGGTTTTTACAATCATCCTGAGACCCATCAACATGTTTTGTATTAAAAAAGATTAAATCATTTTTTCCCTTTTTAAACTAATATGTATGTATAGGGTCTTTGATTATGGTGGGATCTAAAGCCTTTGTTCTTAAAGATAAGAAAAAATTATATAATATTAATAAAATATATTAATTGTAGTTTTTTTTCCATATTATCTTTTGACATTATCAGTAAAAAAATATCGCAATAAAAAATTGGAAAAATAAAGGTAACTTCAACTTTTTAATTTATATATATATATATAAATATATATATATATATATATATATATATATATATATATATATATATATATATATATATATATATATATATATATATATATATATATATATATATAAAAAGGAAGGGTAGTCGGACAAAGGTTAAAGAAAAAATCTGAAACCAGAGTGGAAATGCAGTCAATTGAAAGGCCACTTTAAGTAATTAACTCTTTATTGAAAAGTCGAGCTTTGGAAAAACTTTTTCCCATCATCAGGACAATCTAAAATAAAGAAAATATTCTTGTTAGGAAACCAACAAAATAATTCCCTCTTTACAAAGTTCTTACCATATGTGAGTTGAAAACATGAAACAGGTTTAATAGCAGTTTCAGATTTTTATATATATATATATATATATATATATATATATATATATATATATATATATATATATATATATATATATATATATATATATATATATATATATATATATATATATATATATATATATATATATATATATATATATATATATATATATATATATATATATATATCTACGGTCCCAAACGTAAGCTCATATTTTCTTTACAATTTTAAAGAAATGTGTAAAACTAGTTCTTTCTATGACAAATGTTAATTTTACAGATATGAAAATCACCAAACAAGCTACCTATATGGTTTGATTGGGTGTTTGTTAAAGGAAATAAATTCTTAGGTAAATAACAATGTTACTCTACTTATTTTGTAGTATTCCACTTGATTTTCTATCAATTATTGGTTTTTTCGTCTTGTTTAAGAAAGTTAGGGACATTTATAGCCTTTTAAGTCGATTTAACAAGGACTAATGAAGAAAGTTTTTTGTACGTATATACGTTTGTGAAGAGCAAGTTTTTGCAAGAGATTTTATACAGATCTTTTTATATAAAAAATACCCCAAGATTTCAGCAGAATAACTTGAATAGTCGATATGTTCTGTTGTTTGTATTTATAAAATTAAAAAAAAAATACGAGGCTTAAAATAAAATGGGCGGTTAATTTTTCCCTTAAAGCATACAATGTCCTCCAAAAGACTGCATTAAATGGAATTATTTATTGGTATTGGAAAGTGGCAAAACTAAATAACTTAGTTGTTTATGGTCTAAAAACCAAAAAAGAGGGATACCATAGTAGTCGTGATACTTGTTTTATCTGTTAAATTTGACATTGTTCATTAAAAATATCAAAAAGTATTTTTAGTTGTTAAAATTTTAAAACATGCTAAGTTTTACATTTTATTTATGTGCAAAATATTGTCACTTTATATTAATTTGTATTATTTGTTTTGTTTTTAATTTTAAATCTATTGGTTTAAAATATATTTTTTGGATTATATCAACAAGATCAGTTTTTCTTTCATAAATGTACAAATACAAAAATATTACTGCCTATTCGGGACAATTTGTATTAATTAAGTATCCAAACCAAATGATAAAAAAAGTTTCACTTAAAAAAATCCAAGTACTAAAACAAACAGAAGAAAACTTTGACAATATCCTAAAGCCATTTTTTATTACGAAAATAAAAAAGTTTTAAATTTTTTGTTAAAAAATCCTAAATAAACTTAAGTACCTTGTAAATGTCAGGATTAAGTTTAGGATCCATAAGATCATCAAATTTTGTATAAATTGTATTCAACATCTTTACGATTTTCATAGCACCTCCAGCATCTGAATTTGCAGCACAATAAGCTAAAACAAAGATATGTAAAACATCTTTATCTTTTTAATTTATATAAAGCCCTAGTGCATACATAGGTTTTATGAACCATATAAATATATACAGGGTTGTGATTTTATAACGGATGTATTCAATAGAAGGGAAGGTATTTCTTTTTCGAAAAAATCTTCGGACACGTCAATTTTATTCTTGGATCGGGCATATTTTGACATTAAATCTAGATATAGATACAGGGTGTCGCAAAAAAGTTTGACAGGAAAAATATTTTTTTCTTAAATGGAACCCCCTGTATATTTTTGCATTTTTGTATTCTTCTGAAAATTCTGGACTTGATTTATGTATAATGTCATATACTTATCTTCAACTGTTCACAAAATAATTACGTTTAAATAATAATTATAACTCTTTATTGCAACATAAATTGATTATTGGTTTCAACAGGACGGAGCGCCTCCCCACTATACTGCTATTGTTAGAAGATCCCTAGATGACCCGATCTTAATCCATTGGACTACTTTCTTTAGGGTTATGTCAAAAATAAAGTGTACAAAGATAAGCCACACACGCTTGATATTCTCAAAGATCGCATTCGTAATACAATTAGGAATATTTCTCCAGACACAGTTGAAAGTGCAAGCAAGGAAGAATTTATCGATCGCCTGGGGTACTGCAAAGCTGTTAATGGCGACCACTTCCAGGATTTGATAAAATAAATTTCAAAAATGTGGAATGTAATTAATAAATTTATGTTGCAATAAAGCGTTATAATTATTATTTAAATGTAATTATTTCGTGAACAGTTGAAGATAGGTATATGACATTATGCATGAAAACATTGATTGTAAACGTCAGTGCCAACTGTTTTGTTATGTTTTAATATTTTGAAAGTTCGCAAGAAAATGATTAAAATAAACCCAAAAAACAGGTTTTGGTCTGAAAATCATTACTTTTCAGTATTACTGCTTTCTCTTTAAACAAGATAAATGTTGACTTGGCTTATTTTACAATCTAAAGTAAAAATTAAAAAAATTATAACTGCTTTACAGACTGGCTTACAAATATAATAGTTAAGGCAAGAAAAATATTTTACTCCATAAATACATCAAAGTTATAAAAAAAAATTTAAATAAAAAGCCTAAAAACAATTTAATTCACCGTTGCCAGAAAACTAGGTTTACATTTAGATTTACTTATTTTGCACTTAAAATAAAAAACAGCTTGTATTGACCTAAAATGCATTATATAATTACAATTTATATAACTATTACAAAAAATTAAAACGATTCCTTTTATAAGGAAAAATAATTACAAATTATTTATCAAAGTAAGCGTTATTCTTAAAAATAATGATGTAGTATAGGTTATTAAAAATATACTTATACTTATGTAATTAGCAAATAAAATTTATAGATATATCAAACTAAAGTTTGGTATTTGATAATAAACAATATAAATGATAGTGTGTTAAATGTTGTTTTCTGCCTATATAATTTAAGTAATAAATATGCCTAATTTACATAACGACATTTTTCCGGTTTCATATCTATCAAGTTACTCTGTACTCCATACGCGTTCCAGTCCCATATTGGGTCCATATTATCTATTATAAATACAATGCAATACAGTAACTCACAGCTTAAATAAATAATAATAATAATATAAATAAAAAACATCTTGTACCAGAAGTATCCTAAATATATATTTGCGAATTTATTAAAATATTATTAGCTCCTTTTGGCAGAAAGATTTACCCGCAACATAATTAAGGGTTACCATACAAATTATTGATGTAAATTATGTCACGCTTAAATAATGCAGATAAAATAAAATAGTACAAAAGCTTTCAAGAAACATATTGAATGAGAAACAAAACATTTAATAATTGAAAATCAACTGCTATTATCTTGTGGTTCCTCCATCATTTTTAATTACTTGCTGTAGGCGCCTTGGCACTGATTCAATTAACTTTCTGGTATATTCCGGGGAAATTGTATTCTATTCTTTCGTAAATTCAACTTTCAACTGCCCATTTAAAGAATATTAAGTTGATAGCTTTTGTACTATTCTATTTTATCTGCATCATTTAAGATGCGACATGATATACATCAACAATTTATATTGTAACCAATGAGCTGTTAGGTTAACTGGAGAAAGCATCGATTTGGCATAAGCGTGGCATCATAAACGCACATTCTAAGGTTCTGCCTAGCGATGAATGAAACATCTGTACTCCAACAATAAAATCCACCAAAACCCGGGAAAATGGTTACTACAGATACTATTTTATCGTAAAACGTGGCTGCCAAGTATCTTTCTGTTTCATTTACTTGATAGTATATTATGATTAAATTTTACTTAATTTATTCTTAAAATTACATCAAATTAAGCTCTACTATTGTATTTTAAACTGTGAATAATATTTGTTATATTTATTACTAGAAAGTATTACACAGAAAAGTAATTATTTCAAAATACTAATTTGTTTTTCGATAGCTACTAATAAAGGCGCGACTACGTGACAATAGTGCATTTTTTGTAAAGGCGTACTTCGGCCAACCACTAATAGTCGTTGTACTTCGGCTTCGCTCGACAGATGACACATCCAATATGGTTTTTTAGTATAAATGTTTCTTGTTGTTTTTTGGGTTATTTTTGTGACAATTGTTTAGATTTTAGTTTCGAGTAAGTACTTTTAATAAATTAAAATGATAAGGCAGTGCCAAGTGTGTAAAGTGACGGATATGATTCCTGGATTATCATTACACAAGTAAGTACAAACTATGCTTATACCATTCTATCGCCAATAATAAACACATATCATGTTGGGCGCAGCTTTTGATTGCGTTTATGAATGAAATGCTTTCTCTATTTATGATGTCAGCTCATTAATGGAAACCCTTAATTATGTTGCGTGTAAATTTTCTGTCAAAATGAGCTAATAATATTTTAATTAGTTCGCAAATATTTATTTAAGATACCTGAAGGCTGGTACATAATGTTTTTGACTTTTTGGCAATACAAAATCAGTTTTAATTGCAACTGCATCATTTAAGCTGTAAATCACTGTATATCATACAAAATGGTCTTGATATTTCTTTTAAAATAATTTTAGATAGTTGCAAAAACATTTTAAAAAAATCGTAACTATTTTTTTTCGATAAGACAGTAGAATTTTTTTAAAAATGTTGTTCTTATTTATATTATATTTTATTTTATTTTTAAATGATTATGCACTAACAATATTTACCCTACGATGAATGGAGACAGGTTATTGATATGGCATAAAATTTTTACCTGCAAATCCCACTATCCCAGAAAATAGCACAGTAACAGCATCGTATCGTTTTGCAGGAACAGGTCTTTTGTGGCGAAGTTCAGTGGCTACGCTTACTGGCAAAACAGAATAAAGTAGTCTGTAAAATAGAAAAACTTATAAAAGGCCGTGTATATAAGAAAAGAAACATGGGAGATATATATTTATGATAAATAAAAGACCGAATCTTTACAATAAAGCTTTTATTTCTTAAAGTTCCCGACGAATTTTAGTTAAACAACAATTATCTAGGGTTAATTTTATATATTACTTTAGCACAAAATTATTATTAAAGACTAATAATAACATAACCCCAAAGACTAAGGTAATTGTACACTATTCCAGCCTAGTACATTATGACGGGGCATTTTGATTTTTGTCGCAAAATAAGAAAATAGTTAGTAAAAATTATTATTTTATATATCACATCAGCTAGTCTCAATAACTCAACATAACGAAAATAACACGGTTTTTGAATAAACATAACACAGCCCCACAAAAAGAATGTTGAGATCTATGGGTCGGACCACGATGTTTCCATGTATTTTTCGACCGACGCTGAATCCGAATCTGGCCTGAGAAAAGGCCCTAGATGTCTAGGATTGGCTCCAGATACCAAAACTACTCCTAAAAGGGGTGGAAGGTAGATCTCATCCATAGTATTCCAATGTTCTTTTTAACGCTAGACCCTAATTTGTGGTGGAAAAGTTTTTCCCCTACTAAAATTCACCCTCTAGGACCAAAACTATCCTTAGGTTGGGGTGGAAAATCGAGTTCTGGTTAGATCACAATCTGGTTAGATCGGATACAGCATTGACATGTACATAAGAATACCACCATTGGATTCTGGCGTTCAAACCGCGAATTTTCAACCCTCTCGACGGAGTAGTTTTGGGCCTTGAGGGTGCATACAGTGGGCTAAAAAGTTTTAGATCACAAATTTAGATTCAGCATGGATAAGTACATAAGAACCCTTGCGATTTTGGCATCCAGAACTCGATTTTTTACC
>JAHBCN010017080.1:0-18781 GCA_019359885.1 Listronotus oregonensis | reverse complement strand
AATTATAATTTGAACTCTATTTCAAAACTTGCTATGCTAGATCTTTATAAGGTTTTTAAATGTGATTCTTGAGATAACCTTAAGGAATTTATTGTAATTTTACGAGACATTTTACATGTACCGTTTAATAATTTCTCTGCTTGCGGAATATAAAATTGTATTCAAATTTTAAATTAATTTTTGTAAGATACCCTAAATAGTAATAATAAGTAAAGATAACATTTTAAAAAATTATTAAGATCTAGCAAGTAAAACGTAAGATCAAATGCAAGTAAAATTTATGTTCGTTATTGGATACCACCATAGATTTTTGAATACTAAAGATAACACAGCCAGCTTAAAAAAAAATTAAACATTCTTAATAAAATTGCCTTAAAGTTCTATATTTATAATAAAAAATGGCATAAAAATAAATAGATTACTAGATTTGACTTTAAAAAATAAATAATTAAAAAAAATTTGGTTACAAAAACCCTTTTTTATTTGTTTCTATTTAGTTAAATCAAGGAAGTTTAAAGGTGTATGAAAGCCCAATACTGTAGAACAAAATTGTCCAGGCGTGCAGGGCAGCGGAAATAGGGGGATTGGCCCCGCGGAGTTTGCGCAATGAATAGTAGGTCAGAGCCGGACTTCCATAATTCTTTGTTACTATCTATAAAGTTGACATCATCAAATGTCAAATTCAAGCATTCACTGTTTTTTTTTTTTCGTTTTTGCACAAAATTGTTGGTTATTAAACAATACTACCATAGAATTTTAAAATTATTGTGTAATATTGGTTTTTTATATCATCTGATATAATATGGAAAGAAAGATGGCGCCACTTTACAGCCTTCTATTTAAATGGTCGATATTTTGGGGTTTGTATTTTTACAAAATCTTTGTAAATAAAAAAATAACACGATTTTTTAAAAATAAATTTCAAACATTGTATGCTAGTTTCATGTACTTATCACCAATTTTGTGATAAAAGAAGGGCAAGATAGTGTAAATAAGTTTAATTTAATCCTAAGATTGTGGTTGTACATTAAAAAGTGAAATTTTTTATAACTGCTTTTTAGGCATATACTTTTCACTAATAACAAACATTCATGAGACAGAATAACAGTGGTTAAAAATGTTTAGTAACCTTTGGTACCAAGGTATCCATTGTAACAGTAACCGTTAATCCGTTAAATATTATGTGTCTACAGTATGTCGAGCTTAAAAAATCGATAATGTAAGTTTAAGAAACCAAAAATATAATTTCTTTTTAAAACAAATACAGAAAAAGCAAAAAGGAACTTTAACATAAAATTTTACTTTCTTTCATTCAATTAGAGGGACCTGTATATAATAAAATTTGCCTGGTCTGCCCAGTAATTAGAGATCGAACGCTGTTAGAACACCGATACGTCACGGTTTTATACGGGTTTGCCATATGAGACCGTGACGTATCGGTGTTGTTCTAACAGCGTTCGATCTCTAATAATTTTGATCCTTTAAAAGAATGTACTAAATTATTAAATGAAATAAAAGTACCTAAATGTAAACCTTATTTCTTTTTAATAATCCACAGAAACACACAAACATTGTGGAAATCATCTAAAAGATAGTTAAGATTGCCTTACTTTTCTCACTGCTATTTCCTATGAAATTTTCATTTTCTATTATTCATAAATGATATATTATTATTTATTCGGTTACCTAACGTTACGTCTCATAAGAAGCACCTAATTTAAATATAAGAAATACTTACCTAAAGTAAAAAATTCCGGGTATGTTACCCTTAGACTTGCAAGACAAAACCATGCAACCTCTAGTCATTTTGTTATATTATAAGTAACATCAATAAACACAAAATTATAGTCACAATTTAATAAACACTAATCACTAAAATAAGGTTTTTATCTTTCCGAAAAACTTCTGCAACCACAAAATATAATCACACAAAGCAAATCAATCGAAACTAATACGGCTTTCATAAAAGTATAATGTGTTGCCTAACTACACACTGATTTATCAGTGTGTAAGTAGGCAACACATTAAATTATTTCGTGGAATTTCGTTATTGCGCAAAATCGGCGGGGCCAACTCTGACAGTTATTTTCATACTGGGCTGGACATTTTTTGATCGAATGGGCCATAGCATTGGGCTTCCATACACCTTTAAACTTCCTTGAGTTAAATACATTTCGCCCGCAAAGGAAATTTTGCGGGCGGAATGTGGCAATGGCGCTTCAACGCGCGTAGGAATTTTACAAGCTGTCCGTTGATAAATGGAACGAACAGATTACGTGTAGTGCGACGTTGCCTTGGGTTTCTTTAAGTGCTTAGTGGTGTTTTTATTAAAACCATCTGTTAAAACTATTTACAAACTTATATTAAAAACTCTAAAATGGTGCGTAAATGTGTTTTGTGTAAAAAATTGGACTATTTACACGAAGATGTGTCTTTTCATAGGTAAGTTAGGTTCTGTTCGCTAGACAATGTTTTTACAAAGGTCAGTGGCGTAGAATTACAATAGCCTAAAGGAAAGTAACAGACCAAAAGTTATTTATGCATTGTACTTGTTTTATTTTATTTGAATTTTATCAATTTATTAGTGTGTGAGTAGGTTTATAATATTGTGGAAGAATATACATTCAAAGTTATTGGGATCTCCCTGGGCCTCACGCTTTATGTGGAAGATATTGTTGGTTACATTTCTGGCTTTGTGGTCAGAAGTTTTAAAAACCGTGTAACTTGTGTGAAATGCACAAATTAATTAGAAACCGAAAGGCCTTTGTCTCAGTTACAACTAAGAAAAGCTTATGGAAAATTAATAAATGCTAGCCCGTTAGTGGTAGAAATAAGCCAGGCAGGGAAAAAATCTTTAGAATTGTACATAACACAACCAGTATATTTAATAAAAATATAAATAACTTAATGGATATGCTGGTGGTTCAAACCATTCGTACTATTTTCTCAAAAATATTAAATTATTTTGGAGACCATCTTTTTGATGGTAACATTCTTAATGATAACCATTCAATGAATCTTACCAAATAAAATTATTTAAAATTCGTATACGTTAGGAACAATAAAAATTCTGGATGAAGCAAAAATAAATTGAACGAGGAGTATAAATACCAAAACTATTTTATTTAGGAATGAGTGAGATAATATATAGGAAGGTATTCCAATCCTGCAATGTATGATGATTTTATTATTGCGGAAGTTGGGATTAAAATACTTTAGTGTGCAAGACACACTCGTGGCGGCGCGACTGCTTGACACATTTCCCATCATACATTGCAGGATTGGAACACCTTCTTATATATTATTTTAGGAATAACTATAATTTTTGTATTTTTGCCTAATTTATTATATTTTATGTTATTTTTTGTGTACTCAATTATAATACAAAGTATCCCCAGTTTTTGTCTTTTTTATTAATTTGTGGCCCACATTATTCTGAATTTATAGGAGAAAAGTAATTTTGTTTAAATAATTAATGTAGAGATCGAACGCTGTTAGAACAACACCGATACGTCACGGTTTTATACGGGTTTGCCATATGAGACCATGACGTATCGGTGTTTATTCATAGCAAGTGCTTTTCGGTAAATCTCAAACTTAAAAATAAATTTTTTTTTTTGTTTTTTTAAAGAATAAAATATTTCATAACTATTTATGTTGCTAATCAATCTTTTTAATAAACTAAAATTAAAAAGATCACCATAATTAGAAAGATTTAAAAATTAATATTTTCAATAAATTTATATCTAATCGAAACTTCTAACATAAACCATACGCCACTGGTCAAAACTGCAAGGCTCCGTACAATGTTGCTCTGATCTTTCCTAATTTATCTTCTATCATTTTTCCTCTTATATGATTTTATTGATAATGTGTGGGACAAAACAAAGTGTCACTTATGAATGAAATGTTAATGGCCGGTTGCACCGAAAGTATCTTAAGTAGACCTTTATTAAGAAGCTCTTAAAATTAAGGGTAACTTAAATTGTTTTCGCTTTCACCATTAGATTTTTATTGCAACTTAACTAAGAGTACTTAGAAAGATGCAACCATGGCGGCGGCATATTAGATCTTCTTCTTTTATTGTTGAGCCTTTCACGCGAATAATCCAGAATTAACTAATATTAGATCTTTCCTTTTCTAGCTTGTGTGTCATTGAATGATAGCAGTAATCCGACTTGAATCTTTGTAAATAATTAAAACTTTAGTTTTTTTTCATTTTATAGACAACATAATACAAAATTAGTCGTTAGTTTGTGATTTTTTGTTGTAAAATTTATTACAATATAGGAAAAAAAGATCAAGGGCGCCTTTCTTTACGGCCATGGAAGGGAACAATTATTGTCAGTATGAAATATAAACACAAATACATAATTAAAAAAAACTTTTATTATTTTATGTAAACAAATTTAAATATTCTAATTTAAAAGTAAATACTTAAATTTAAAAGCTAATACAAACTTGTTATGTTTAAACTAAAGCTCATCTTCGATTTGCTCAAAAGCTAGTGAGCACTGTTGGCTTCGTTAATTTGAACCTTTTGAAAAATGTAAAATTATCCATCTCGTCGAAACGGTTCGTTTTAAACATAACAGAGCAATGTCCAAAAGAATAAAAAAAGGTAAATAAATAAAAAGTAATAAAAATTCACTGTTTCTACATTTTTCTTGGAAATCTAATTAACATCGCATTTAAAATATCACAATCCAAAACACCATTGTTTAAAAACTCCATTTTTACATAATTTATCTTTATTAAATTAATTAGGTATTTGAAACTACAAACGAAAAATAAACAAAAACAAAATATTTGTCAAATGTCAACTTCAAATTACTTAAGGGATCATTAAGTACAGAAAATCCTAAACTTAAAGTTAAGGGACCATTAAGGACCAATTTCAGCTGGTGCAAGAAACATTTAAAACTTAAAGGGCAGTTAATGCTTAAGAACAACTGAAGTGTCGCAAAAAGTGTTGGTGCAACCGGCCATAAGTCTTTTCTTTCTTTTGTCTGAGGATACCACACTCTTTGGTAACGAAAAAAAATGTTTTATTTAAATGTTGTTTCTCTGGACCTGTAAAACAACATATTTTGGTTAAAAATCACATGTAAGGTGTGTTTCCTTATTTAAAGATATTAATAGGTAGAAGTTTTAAAATTCGTTATCTTTATTTCCGAAAATCAATGTGACGCTGATTAAGAATTTTCGTTAAAAATTTGGAAATTTAAAATGACGTATTCAAAATGGCGGATTTTGGCATTTATAAACCAATTTGCCTTAAATTAGAAATATAAGGAATCGATTTCTTTTGGAACCGGATCCTTCCATTCGATTCCAGCCTTCGGATCCTTAAAAAGGAATCGATTCCTGGATTCGATTTTAAAAGGATTCGCCAGTCCTGCGGACTTAATTTTTTTTTATTACTAATTTAATACAAAACTAACTTCGATCGAACCATAATTTTTTATTGTTTCCTTAATAATACACTTTTGATATCCCAGCGTTATTAAAGAAACATTTCCATTGAGAAACCACGTACTTAACAAACAAAAATAAGTTTTTTGTAGCCCGAAAAACTTCAAGATTACTTTTAACCAAGTTTTGTCTCACCAAAAAAAAAGTTTTCTTTGCAGAAGGACTAAAATAGGATTCGGACGTCTCGGAAGTTGCGGCATAAGATTTTTAAGTTAAAACAAATTGACAGAATAAACTTTGTCATTTTTTTTTTCATGTTTTTTTATCGGGAAATAAACGTTTAAGCAGACAAAAATGTAATTGAAAAAAATTATCATCTGTAAAGCAAAATATCAACAATCAAATTGTGCATAATTAACATATGACGATATCTGTCATGTATGAAAGCCATGCATTCACGGTTCCTAAGATATTATTAAAAAACTAATGCAATATAAATCAAAGTATTAGAAAACTTTTAAAAAACCTAATTTTTTTTATTGTTTTGTTAAAAAGATATTGATTTTTTAAAGTTTACTAGGTTTCTTTTTGTTATTAAGAAATATTGTTCATTATTTTATTCTTTTTTTACGTAATCGTCCTTATGGAAGGTAAATTAATTTGGGGTTCATTTAAAATACTGCATCACGAATTAAACTAAAATAGGAAAAAATATAATGATCCGTCCTGGTACTAACCCCGGCCCGTTCAATAATCAATTTTTGTTAGAGACAAAGATAAAAAGTGTCCATTGGAGATTGGGGGTTTGAATTGTGAACGGGCCGGACTTTATTTAATAAAAGGTATTAATTTTGGGTGTGGGACTGTTAGCCAGTTGGTGGAGTAAATTTTACACTATAAGCACAAGTAATTAGCGAACTGGCAGATTTTTTTAATAGGTAGTTTAGAGTATACTGATTGATATTAAAAAAAGTTCATAGGTTAATCGATTTCCTAAAGTCCAAACAAATTTAGATTTTTTTTTCAAAATTCTCAAATATTTCGGTCTGCGATGGAGATAAAAAAATAAAAAATACCATCTTGTAGGAGAGGTTTTTTCTATGAAAAGATAATTTGCGTTTTTCTTAGAGTTAGAGTTTTTTCGCAAAAATTCGATAAGCCATTAAGCCATCTTGCGCTAACAAACAAGCGATAAAATTCACGCTTTAAATTTAAAATCATACCATTCCACTCGATTACCTATTACATTATTAATGTAGGAATACTTTACTCTAAAGAATTGTAAGTAAAAAATTGAAAAACACCGAAATTTTCAAATTTTGTTCAAAATTTTCATGAGACTAATTTTTTTTTTAGTTTTTCATTTTTCTTGTGTTATACAATAATAAATATGAATTTAAAATCATTATTTATTTTATTTTTAATAAAATCAGTAGAAATTACATGTTACAAAATTACAAATCATCTACATTGTCGTTATCATTATCCAAGGAAATTTAAAGGTGTATGGAAGCCCAATGCTATGGCCCATTCGATCAAAAAATGTCCAGCCCAGTATGAAAATAACTGTCAAAGTTGGCCCCGCCGATTCTGCGCAATAACAAAATTCCACGAAATAATTTTATGTGTTCCCTACTTACACGCTGATAAATCAGTTTGTAGTTAGTCAACACATTATACTTTTATGAGAGCCGTAGTTTATCATTCGTCATTTTCCTTGTGGTTTGTGCCCTTTGCGCCGTATTAGTTTCGATTGATTTGCTTTGTGTGAGTACCTAAATTTTGTGGTTGCAGAGGCTTTTTGGATTGATAAAAACCTTATTTTAGTAATTAGTGTTTATTAAATTGTGACTATAATTTTGTGTTTATTGTTTGTTACTTATAATATCGTAACAAAATGATTAGAGGTTGTATGGTTTTGTCTTGCAAATCCAAGGGTAACATACCCGGCATTCTTTACTTTAGGTAAGTATTTCTTATATTTAAATTAGGTGCTTCTTATGAGACGTAACGTTAGGTAACCGAAAAAATAATAATATATCAATTATGAATTATAAAATAATGAAAATTTCATACGAACTAGCAGTGAGAAAAGTAAGGCAATCTTAACTATCTTTTAGATGATTTCCACAATTTTGTGTATTTCTGTGGATTATTAAAAAGAAATAAGCTTTACATTTAGGTACTTTTATTTCATTTAATAATTTAGTACATTCTTTTAATGAATGAAAGAAAGTACAATTTTATGCTAAAGTTCCTATTTGCTTTTTCTGTATTTGTTTAAGAAGAAATTAGATTTTTGGTTTCTTAAACTTACATTATCAACTTTTTAAGCTCGACATACTGTAGACACATAATATTTAACGGATACTGTTACAATGGATACCTAGGTACCAAAGGTTACTAAACATTTTTAACCACTGTTATTCTGTCTCATGAATGTTTGTTATTAGTGAAAAGTATATGCCTAAAAAGCAGTTATAAAAATTTTCACTTTCAATGAACAACCAGAATCTTAGGATTAGATTAAACTCATTTACACTATCTTGCCCTTATTTTATCAAAAATTGGTGATAAGTACATGAAACTATCATACAATGTTTGAAATTTTTTTTAAAAATCTTGTTTTTATTTATTTACAAAGATTTTTGGTAAAAATACAAAACTCACAAAAATATCGACTATTTAAATAAAAGGCTTCTTTCCATATTATATCAGATGATATAAAATCCAATATTACACAATAATTTTAAATATTCTATAGTAGTATCGTTTAATAACCAACAATTTTGTGCAAAAAATAGAAAAAACAGTGAATGCTTGAATTTGACATTTGATGATGTTAACTTTATAGATAGTAACAAAGAATTATGGAAGTCCGGCTCTGACCTACTATTCATTCCCCTGCTTTCTGCACGCCTGGACAATTTTGTTCTACAGTATTGGGCTTCCATACACCTTTAAACTTCCTTGGTCATAATACATTTATTGACAAATATAAGATATACTAAAAATCGAGGATCTTGATTAAGATTACTTTTGATGTTGTTTTGGGACTAAAAAATAAGATAATAAATTATACTAAAAAATACTAAAAAACCACGCTTTTGTAGCAAACCGGACTAAAAATTAGAAAATAATCAATTATAGTAAAAAGCGTGGGGTGCAATTTACTTTATTTTCATAATAAGTGTAATTTTGTAAACAGCTACCAATAAAATAATTGTAACATTTAATATCAAGCACCCCGCGCTTTTTAACTATAATTGATTAATTATTTTCTTCTTTTTAGTCCTGTTTGCTATAAGCGTGTTTTTTTTTGTTTTTTTCTATAATTTATTTTTTAATAGCCCCCCGATACACCACAAGCTAAGGAAGTACCTTATTTTGTACGATCAGACTAAACTTGTTGTTTTAAGAGATAAATATGTATTTTGAAATCACAGTTATCCAAACTAATTAACATTTTACGTTGAGAAAAGTTTCCCAACTTAATGAATAGAATGAATATTAAAAATTCTAAAATCACAACCCTTTGTATTTCCTATGTAAATTTATTTAAAATTTAAATTAGTTTTATTACAAATAAAAAATGTGAAGTTTATAGAATAAAACCCCTGCGCATACTTTTAACCTTACCTTAACACCTTTGCCAAATAATTTTTTCTACCAAATTTTATAACAGACTTACAAGCATTTAAAATTCAAATATAAAACTTTCGCGCGAAAACGATATCAACGTCACAACGCTCTAAGCACACATATTTACAATGCCTGATCGACACAAGGCATTGCGGCTAAGTTCCAATATTACATCTCGAGTGGGAGCGAAGTGAATAGAATACCAAGCGGAGCTAAAGGGTCGTTCCTTAATCACCTGGGAACCTTTTCTTGTTGGTTCCTTACCTATGGGCGCACGGGGCGAACGCCCGGGGCCCCCAAGCAAAAGGGGCCCCCGATTCGGGGGCCCCGACCACCGTAGGGTGGTAAAAAATTATTTTGCAAAAAAGTTTAAACGTTTAACGAAATGCTAATACATCTGGGCCAAATATCCAAGAAATAAAAAATACTTATTTCTTTATGTTCCTCAAAAATCATAATTTATTAACTGTAATAATAGCACAGTGTGTGGGGAGAAAAAAGGTGTTTGACCTCCGGAATTTTTTGTACAGTTTTAATTTTTTATGAAAATTAAGTTGCTATTACCCTCTAGATCAAAGTTTATATATGCTTACGGTGTGCTTCTTATTTTTAGGGGGTAAAAAACACCCCTCATGCTAAAAAATTAAGTAACCATTGAAATAGACATTATGTAAATTAAAATCATAATTAAATATGTAGAATGACTATGTTTTTCTGTTGTGAGGTATATTTTACATTATATTTGTAACGTTTCAACCCTTAAAAGTCACCCTTAGTAAAGAAATTTAAAAAAAATGTTTTTTATCTTAAAATTATTTAATGACGCTTATTTTTTAGAAAATTTTTTTACGGTATAATAAATATAAAACTACAATAACTCAACCTTTAAATAACCACTCCTCATAAGATTTACAAAAACATAAAATAGTCCCGAAAATGAAGGTAAAAAAATAGCAAAACCTCGCGTTTTTTTTCTCCTGCATGGTTTGCATAAAAATTTGGAATTAGGCACTTCTAACCTTCTACTTTAAATTCTGTTTTATGGTGATGTGCGCTGTTTGTTTTTATGGGTGAAAACAACTCCTAATTGTCAAAACTTATAAAATAAAATAACATTTTAAACCTTAAGATGGGTTCGTTTCGATTAGTTGAATAATGGTAGTTTTGTCCTTTGAAATACAATTTTAAAATATTTCATTGAAAATGAACCCTTGTTAACCCATAAAAAAATATTTACCCAAAAAAATAATTAATTTATCTTTAGTGATTTAATTTTAAAGAATGCTGCTGCTTAAAATATGTACTAATTTTATTTTGCAACTTTTCGATACTTATATATCAAACCCTATTATAGCTTAATTTAAAAAAAAGATTTACCCCAAAAAAATTAACAGCTTGACGGATTTATTAATAAAAAATATTACTGCCTGAAATATTATCCCATTTTATTATTTGGCAAATTTTTAATCCCTAAAAACCACCCCCACAACGTGCAATTCTTATAAACCAATATAATAAATATAAATAGGAAAAAAAAAAGAATTACATACGAAAATTATACCGGTAAAAGTAAAAAAATATCCCAGTCATATAGAAAATTATCAGATTTTTGCTCCGAAGTAGGCTATTCAAATTTTTTCAAAATAAAATTTTGACTTTTTAAACATAGCTCCTTTAGTTTTAATGATGAAAGTTTTTTCAAAAATGATTTTGTGGGGTTTTTTAGATGTTTTATGTTTTACCTATCTATTATTGATCTATAATACCTTAGAAACGGAATATGTTATGATAGCAATAATACCTGCTATCACACCTAGGGCATTATAAGCGGGCATTATGATAATCCCCAAACATAATATAATTAATATGGAAATTTTATTGCTTACCCAATTTTATTTCTCTCCAATAAAGATCAGTTTATACAAAAAATAATTTTTTCTTTAAACAATACTAAAAATTAAACTTTTTTTCCCAAAATAAAAATTACAATTTTGAAATGTCCCGGAAAATGTAGCTGACCCCCTATAGAATGGTCGGTGTTTTTTGTGATGGTAGCAGCGGTGGTAGCACTAACGCTTTTTTGTATGAAGAACGGCCCATTAAAAAATTTTTCCCAATAGTCGATACGGAATTAACCTCGGAATTAACTGAATTGGGGTCATTTTGGCTACTTTGTTTTTTTGGGTGAAATACTTTCTTCTATATATCCTTCAGCTACTGAAGAGCTTTTTCCCTTTCCCATGTTGTTTAGCGTTTCAAACGAAGCACCTGCCTCAACAAGTAAAGTTGACGATGTGCGACGCAAACAGTGGCCGGTGTAAGCTTCTGCATTATCCGGTTTTAAAAATTTTTTCGATCAATGTTGGGACGCTTCCTATGGTATTTTTTCCAATGGGTTGTACTGTACATCGACCCTTTCTAGAGGTAAGAAAGAATCTTCGCTCCTTTATTCCAGCTGGTCTTAATGTTGTGTACTTTTTATTAAATTTAAAGCGCCTAAATCTTCTTCAATGATAGTAAAACTTTTGAAGTTGAAGTTTTAGTTTCTGGTACCTTTATAACCAAGACTGTTCCTCTATCTTCAATGTCATCAATGGTCATTTTGACCAACTCACGTCGTCTTAAACCTCCAAAAACACCCATTACCAATATGACTTTGTGTACCAAGTAGATATCATCGGAGCCTTCTTAATAAATTTTAATATTTGTTCTCCTTCCAAAACTTTAGACTTCTTCGGGACGTATCCTTTTTTGACTTATTTTTTAAAAAAGATATGAGACGATGGTATTGCGAAATGTCTATATTTTCATAGACCATCAACGTAGACCTTAGGGTGGAATACTTGGTCCAAAAGAGTTCGGACTGTATTTTTCCGACTAAAAATAAAAAGTTTGTTAAACATATGTATTAAAATAAAATCAATAACTTACCAGTTCCTGGAAATATGCCATTAAAACGTTTTCGGTTATTTGAAGAATTGCGTTCGCATCTTTCCCAAAAACCAAATATCCCCCTACTCCCGATCATACTGTTGCCTTGATTTAACTGGCAAAAGATTTTCGGTCGCTTTTATGGCCTTTTCTCTTATATTTTGTGGAATTTCTTCCATTTTGAGCAAATCGTTAAATAAAAAATGCCAACTGACTAACTGACAGAAACATCAAAGTCAAACTTAACACCAGTCATTATTCTTACGTATACAGGTACAGGTGCAACTTATTTTTTTTATTGCGAATAAATAATGTAATTAGTCATTTAGAAAAACTCTTTTTTGGGTAAAACATAAAGCATTGTATGCACCACGGGCTTTACTGGACTATAATGCCCATCAGGTCGAAATCTAGCCCTCTGGCCAGAGGCCCTCGGGCTATTTCGACCTTAAGGGCATTATAGTCCCAGTAACGCCCTTGATACATAAATAGCTATTAAGGCTCTGTGAATTAAATCCTTTTAAATCCCTTAGTTTTAAAATGGGATGAGATTAAGGGGCTCGAATAAGGTGGTGCTCGCTCATAAATAGAGGTTTTAAACGGTCAAATCTCGCCAAATATTTTTTCTATAAATATTTCGTTAATTTGTCATCCATATGTCCAAAGGGTGCTTTTTTTTAGCAACGCATATGTGTAATAATTTAAACTGGAGTTGTGTGACAATTTGGAATTGGTCTACGGGGACCGATAGAGGCTTTAAACGGTCAAATCTCGCCAAATATTTTTTGCACAGAAAAATCTAAGTAACAAAAAAACTTAGTAATCATAAAAGCTAAAAGTCGGTACTATAGCATTTTTTTCATATCTCCAGTTGTTAAAGTTATTTTGAAGAAAATGACAATTTTTACGAAATTGCGGAAAATCGTTTTTCACTTTAAGCTCCAGTTTTTTTTAAATTAGGCGTTTTAAATTGGTCAAACTTTTAGGATGAATTAATAACATGTATATAGTCAAAAAAGTCTGGAATATTGCAAATATCTTCAAGCCGCTCGAAATTTTTTCGACGAAAATTTGCTGGCAACAAAATTTTTAAAAAAGGGCGTCAGATAAATGTAATTTCACTTTCCAAAGTATACAGGGAAAGCCAAAAAGTAGTATCAACTTAGGTTTTTTAAATGGAAACCCCTGTATATTTTTATGTATTCGAATAGATCTTTTCAAGCCAATTTCAATGGTATACAGTTTTATGTGTTTATCTGTCAAACTAATGGTGCAATGCTGAGAATAATTTTTCTCAAAATATTCTCTTTTCTGATGAAGCTACGTTTATGCTTCATGGTATTGTCAACAGACATAACTGTAGATATTGGTCTGCAGTCAATCCCCGATGGATGGCCGAAGCACACACGCAAAGACCACAAAAAGTGAATGTCTGGGCAGGTATCATAGGTTATAATATTATCGGACCATTTTTTATTGCGGGAAATCTTACATCAGAACTTTATTTGGAATTATTGCGTGAACATGTCATTCCACAGTTAGAAATCCTATATCCAAATAGAAGAGACATTTGGTTCCAACAAGATGGTGCTCCCGCACATTTTGGTTTGCAGGTGCGTCAGTTCCTGAACCGAGAATTTCCAAATAGGTGGATAGGGAGAAGGGGCGCTATTGAATGGCCTGCCAGGTCTCCGGATTTAAATCCTTTGGACTTTTATTTGTGGGAGATTTAAAAAATAAAGTTTATAAAGATAGGCCGGAAAACATTGATCACTTAAAAATAAAAATTAGAAATCAAATGCGTGAGATTCGTTGGAATACTTTTGATAACCTGTTACGAGAATTTAGGGACAGGCTTGGATATTGTCTAGCTAACAATGGCAGACAATTTGAACATTTGATAAAGTATCTAATCTAATTGTTACTGCAAGACGTGTTCCCGTTTGTAAAATTTCAGTTTGGAATTATGTTTTTGGTCGTTTATTAAAACTTGTCGTTTTAAAGAAATAAAACCTGTTAAAGTTGAAACATCTACATAATTTACTTTTTTTTATGTTCCTATTTAAAATTAGCTCTCAAGTGCTTTGTAGAAATTATAGCTTATTCGAAAAATTTTAAATCGTATAATTCGATCAGTTTGACAGATAAACAAATAAAACTGTATACCGTTGAAATTGGCTTGAAGATCTATTCGAATACATAAAAATATACAGGGGTTTCCATTTAAAAAACCTAAGTTGATACTACTTTTTGGCTTTCCTGTATACTTTGGAAAGTGAAATTACATTTATCTGACGCTTTTTTAAAATTGTGTTGCCAGCTAAATTTTCGTCGAAAAATTACGAGCGGCTTGGAAGATATTAGCAATATTCCAGACTTTTTGACACCCTGTTTATATAAAATATATATATATATATATATATATATATATATATATATATATATATATATATATATATATATATATATATATATATATATATATATATATATATATATATATAATATATATATATATATATATATATATATATATATATATATATATATAGTATATATATATATATATATATATAATAAATATATAATATAATAAATATCTATTAAATTTAGATGTCTTGAATAAAATATACTTTCAAATTTAGGATGTATAAATATCATAGACTGATTTTGGATATTATAGCATGTCTCTATCACTTCCGGTTTAACCGGAAACGACATCAACTTTGATTTTTTTAATGGAATACCCCGTATATTTTTTAAAATTTGGATTTTACGAATCAATTCTGATATAAAATGTATATTTTGTCCTATACCTATCTCGGCTAGTTTCTGAAAAATGGCGGTTAAAGATGTCCAAACTACAGGATATTATGCAGTTTTATGGGAAAACAAACAAATGATATAAAAAATTATTATGTTTAATTTAATTTTTTCTGAATACTCTATCTGTGGAGGTCATAATAAAACTACTTCCGGCTTTACCGGAAGTGCTGCGAAAATTGACTTTTCCAATAATGTTACTTCAAAATTTAAATGCAACACTTTGTATATTTTTTTAAATTTGGATTCTACAGGTTATTCCTGATATAAAATCTGTATAATATCCTATACCTATCTTTGTTAGTTTTTGAGAAAATGGCGATTAAAGATGTCCAAACGACCGCATATTATGCAGTTATAGGGGAAACAAATAAACGTTAAAAACATTTAAATTTTTTTAATTTAACTCTAAATTATTTTTTAATTAACTACTTAAATAAAAAAACTAATATTAAAATAACAAAATTGCTCCAAAGAGACGCCTGAATTATTTTAGGCTTATTAATTTTCTAACATTTATTTGTTTTCCCCTATAACTGCATAATGTGCGGTCGTTTGGACATCTTTAATCGCCAATTTCCCAAAAACTAACAAAGATAGGTATAGGATATTATATAAATTTTATATCAGGAATTACCCGTAGAATCCAAATTTAAAAAAATATACAGGGTGTTGCATTTTTGATGTAACATTATTAGAAAAGTCAATTTTTGCAGCACTTCCCGTAAAGCCGAAAGTAGTTTTATTATGACCTCCACAGATAAAGTGTTCAGAAAAAATTATACATAATAATTTTTTATATTATTTATTTGTTTTCCCATAAAACTGCATAATGTGCGGTAGTTTGGACATCTTTAATCTCCATTTTCTTAAAAACTAGCAGAGATAGGTATAGGATATAATTTAGATTTTATATCAGGAATGATCCTAAGAAACCAAATTTTGAAAAATATACAGGGTATTCTATTAAAAAAACAAAGTTGATGTCGTTTCCGGTTAAACCGGAAGTGATAGGCACATCCTATAATATCCAAAATCGGCATCTTATAATATAATATGTCATTCTAAAATTTGAAAGCCATATGTTTTTATTCAAGAAAATGAAGGGCTGGGTAGTGATTTCGTTGTCACCCGGTATATATATATATATATATATATATATATATATATATATATATATATATATATATATATATATATATATATATATATAATATATATATATATATAATATATATATATATATATATATATATATATATATATATATATATATTATATATATATATATATATATATATATATATATATATATATTATATATATATATATATATATATATATATATATATATATTTATATATATAAAATATATATATATATATATATATATATATATATATATCAAAAGTTGGTCCATAGTAGAAAAAGATATAGGGTTTTTGAGTTTAAAATGATTGAATTTCAATAATTTATTTTATTAGTTTTACTTCTAAATCACTTAAAATTTACAAACAAAATTCAAAAATATTTTTTTATTTTCAAATTTTTTCCAGGAACCTTAAAAAAATCATGAAAATTCGGTGTTTTGATTATAACTTAAAAAGTATTGCATTCAGACCAAAAGGAAATAGCTTAAATTAAAGGTCTTGTAAAAATATATTTTATGTTTCATAAAATTTCTTGTAGCTTTTACAGTTTTTGAAATATTGACGTTTAAAATTAAAGAAAAATAGTGCAAATACTAAAAAATTTTATTAAACAAAAAATACTGCGTTTTTAATTGTCTATATAAGAAGTTATATAAATATTTTCGAAAGAATAAATAATAAAGGAGATATAAACCAAAATGTTATTGAATTAAGGAATTGATCCTGAAATAAAACGATTAAATTTTTTTAAGCAAAAACCATGCGTCGGGCAAAGAAAAACCAAGATACCAAATTTGCTCAAAAATAAATGGAAATTTAAAAGAAATTTTTATTTTAAGAGAAAGCCGTGGCGTAGTATTTTTTTTAACAAATGATAAATGCAAAACCCGTACGAACGCCACTGGTAGAGGAAATAAAAAAATTTGTATATCAGAAAATGCAATTTGACGCATAGAAGACATGTACCAAATTTTATAAAAATATCCACAATATTATCTTAGTTATTATTAAAAAGCTGATTTCTAAAAAAAATTCATCATCCTTTATCTTAAAAGCTAGGACTTTTAGGACATACGTTTATAGGAAGTTTTTTAATGATTCTTTAAAAAACACCCTGTATGCTTATTTAGAATATAAAAACATATTTAATACCTTGGGGATAGGAGCCTTTATTTATGTTGCGTAAGCAAAAATTACTAAAATAAATAAAAGAAACTAGCAGCAGTTAGTATCTAAATTAAATAATAAATTGAACAAGAAACGTTTCCGATGTCTACAGTAAAAAGTCATGTCAAGATTGCCAATAACGCTTGTACGCTTGTCACGTAGAAGAAAAACGGTTTCGAATTCCTCTAAAAGTGGTTTTGAGATTAGCAGAAAGTAATGTTTTCACGCAAATTGTCGTGTTGACAGTACTGACCGAAAAATTAGCGTAATGATTAAAAATTATCATTATCCGGAAGAGAATGTTTCTTAACATATATTTAGTATTTTAATACAAAGTTCCTACAAAACGGTTGGGTATATTTTATACAAAATTAAGTTAAGAAGGATAATTATAAAAAATACGACAATTTTACACATTAATATTTAGAAAAGCTCGCTTATTTTTTTAGAAAGGTTTTACACATACAAGAATTCCAGTAAAATTATTGGCGAAAATTATTACCAAAATTTTAATAAAAATTTTCTTAGGATTTTTGGTATAGTACAGGCTTTTTCCTTATAATTTGGCATGGTTTTAAAGGTATTATTTCTAGGAATACAAAAAATCGTTTATACAAAAATTTTAGGATTTTCACTTATAATATCCCTAGTGCATAAATTATTACCGGAAATTTTTTTGAGGTCACGAATATTTTGAAAATTACCCGAGTCGCGAAGCGACGAGGGTAATTTTCTTAAAATATTCGTGACCGAAGAAAATTTCCGGTAAGTAATTTAAGTCGTGGGATATTTGGTAAGAAAATTTTGAACCCAGTATAAATTTCGAATAAAAATATAAATTCTACTTTAAGATTTTATGCTTAACAAAATGAAGCTTTTTTCTTAGTAAATTAAAATGCAAATTCCTAACTTTAGTTACATATAACCTTTAAAAATAACTTAAAGACATCTTATATTTCCATCTTTTATCAACTTTAATCTACTTATATTAGTGGAACATCATTTACTTTTGATAATTATGACTTTTAATTACCCTACTTCAAGATTTTATGCTTAACAAAATGAAGCTTTTTTCTTAGTAAATAAAATGCAAATTTCTAACTTTAGTTGCATAGAATCTTTATAAATAATTTAAAGGCATCTTATTTTCATCTTTATTAACTTTAATCTACTAATATTAGTGGAACATCAGTTACTTTGATTATTAGTCTGAAGTAAGCCGTATTTATGTCTTGTTTCGCTGATGGTTAAAAACGTCTAGGCGGCCATGAAATGTAAAAAGAACGTAGTAATGGCCGCTAGACTTAAAAATGTCAACTACGTAAAAAATAGATATTTAGGTACTATCTAATTATTAAAAAACTGAATCGACAACAAAAAAGTATACCTAGTGTATAGTATAAAAAATGGCTTTAGACTTAACAAAATACGGATTGTGTAGTTTGTGCAAAGAATATTCAGACTTTTAAAAAAAACCATCGTCAGCTTCCCTATTTATCAAAATGCATTGAAGATCTTAACTACGAAGAAACCACGGAGAAAAACTGTTTACAAGAATACAAGAATATCTAGAAAATTTGAAATTTAATAAAGTATCTTAATTCAAATTAAATAAATTGTGTCAAATATTTTTATATTTTACTAAACATAGA
>JAHBCN010017079.1:0-18715 GCA_019359885.1 Listronotus oregonensis | reverse complement strand
TTTCTCGCGGCAAGTGCGCCTTCGGTGAAAAGAAAAAATTTTAGTAATTAATATTTTTATATAAGGGGCCCAAAAATTCAATTAAAATAAATAATAAAACAAAATTAATATACTTTTTTTCCCCTTTTCATTCCAAAATTAATGCAGAATAATGCGTAAAATGCCCAAATTTAAAAGTATTTATGGAATTTTATACTTGACCACGTGAGTTTGGTTTCGGCCGAAATAAACCCCGTATTTGGTTTCGGCCGAAAAACCGGGTCGGACTCTAATTCCCATCTTTTTAGCATCTACTAACTATCTGTTAAAACAATATACACTCAACTGTGAGGACGCTGAAATAAAAAATTTTTTTAAAAGGCAAAAATTTAAATTTTTTAAAAAAGTATTTCCTACAATATTATACAAACGTTGCAAAATACTGGGTACCTGTAATAAAAAATTAAAGACCAAAAGGGACGGGGGGTTGATCGAAAAATTTTAAAAAAAAAAAATACTATTTTAAATGTCACTTGCTACCCCACCGCCCCCCCCCAAAAATTTTTTGTAATAACCTGATGCGATTCCCCTAAGTCTTATGGAAGACGAGCTTCAGAGCGTCATTTTCAAAAAAAAAACCCGTTACATGCGGTACGAAGGATATTAGCTGGAAAGTTAATTTTTTGTGGTATATTTACCATTATAAATGTTGTGGGAAAAATGCACATAATCTGTCCCCTTTTAAACCCCGGACAACGGTCCCTGGGAGTACCCAAAAAGATTTTTTGAAAATGAAACCGGTTTAACAACAGACGGGATTTTATAAAAAATTTTGTGATAAAATCTAAAATTACCCCCGATCGGATCTGCGGGTTTTTTAATTTTTTTTTAAAAAAAAAAAGGGGTTTTTAATTTGGGGATTTTTTTCCCTTTTTTTTATTTTATAAGGGGTATATTTACCCCCCAAAACCTGTTGTCTTACTTTTTTTTAATATTTTGGGGAATTTCTTTTAGGTTTTTGGGGAAAATGCATTTTTTTCGGGGGAAAAACCCCTTTTTAAAGAAAAAAACAATTTTCGAAGAATTAAATTTTAAAAAAAAAATATGCAAGTCTTGAAGAAGGTATCCGTAATTTATATTAACATTAGCTTTTATAAACGTCGGGAAAATATATGCTTTTTTTTTTCCTAATTTTCAAAATTCTATTACTATATCCTATAAATTTAAAAATTTGCCAGACTGGAATCCTTGAAAGTATCTTTGGGGAAAATTTAATTTCATTTTAAAAAAAAGAAAATTAAACGAAAATAATATCATTTTTGGGACCGAAAAAAATAGATCGAAGAACTTGGGTCACATTTGAGGTTTTTCCAAATATTCTTTCCCTTGGTTTAAGAGCGTAAAATAGGTAGTTCGTTTTTTTTTTTCCCCTTTTAAATTTGGGGTTTTAAACCCAAATCAATCTGACTAAAAGGGGGCATTTCCTTTTGGGTTAAAGGGTATGCCCTTTGGTCAAACAAATTTCCACTAAAAAGTCAAAAAAAATTTTTAAAATTTTTTTTTTATTTTTTTTATTGTTTTTTTTAACACATTTTTTAAATCTATAAAACAGAACTAATTAAAAACGATTAATAGTTTTTTGACTTTAAAGGGTTTCTTTGAGTTTCTTTTTTATTGATCTGGAAGTTCGGGAAAAGGGGTTTGTTGACTTTTTTTTGCCCGAACCCAAGCGGTCCCTTCTGGCAAGTGTGGCGAGTAACCTTTAGAATAGTTTGCCTTTGCCACAACAATATAAAAAATATTTACAATTAATTATGGGGAAAAATTAAGGGAAAAATTAAAACAGCGCATGCGCAAAATAATTTTTTGATAAAAAGACAATCCCTTGCTACAGCCGGGTTTTTATTTAGTGTTTCATGTCAAATCTGACCACGATACCCATGGAGAGGGGTTAAACAATTTTAAATAGTTTCTTGAGGTACTTTTAAAAATTAGTCTAATTGGCCTGGTAGGACCTCTTAACATAAAAGTCAACGTCCCCAAGGGTAGCGGCCCCTACCAACCCTTAAATTTAAAAAAATCGGTAGCATCGGAAAATAAATTCTTTTTTTTAAAAACCCTTTATTTTATTAAAATTTTTTAAAAGTCATTTTTGGGATTAGTTATCGTTTCAGCAAGCTCTGTATAGTAAATTTATTTTAAATAGCCCTATTTGAGTCATGACATGTACACCTAAAAATATTTTCTCATTTATCGACCGCCCCATAACTTCAAATTGCAGTACTAATCAGAGCCCTTAAAAAATTTAAAAGGGGGATACTTAATATGCTACTAGAAAAGGATAACGTTTAAAAAAAGAGTTGACAAAATCGTAATGAAAACTTAAAATTTGAGGCCACTGTAATTTGATAAAGGGGTTTGATGGGAATTTTATTCCCCCAGCATAGTAATTTATTTTACTACGCACAGAAAATAAAAATTTTAAATTTTTACTTTTTCTATTTAATTAAAGAAAAATACTTCCAGTTTTAAAAAAATGCTTAAAACGTGGTTCTGGGTTTTGTATGCACATCTGTGTTTAAAAACCCAATTTTGCCACTAACTTGTAAACAGTAATTTTAAGGGCGACTTTAAAAACCCTTTTTAAAGTTGTTTCTACTTCTTTGAAATTTAAAAAAAATATTTAAAAGTAACGGTTTAAGTCTTTTTATATTTATTTATCATGAGTTGGAATGAACATGTGCCATTTTGCAAAATTTGAAAACAAAAATTAATAAACAAAAAAAAACCCAGACAGTACAAACAAACCTTTGGAATAAAAATCCGAAAAAATTTTCTGATCGCAACTTCAGTTTTTTGAATGAGGAAGGGTCGTTGAACTTTGGTTTTTAGTTTTCGGAATATCGCTGCTATTTTTAACTAAGTTTAAAAAATGGGCTTTACAGGGAAGTCTCTATTTTATTTATCCTTACAAAAAATTTGGGAAAATTATTTAACCAATTTTTAAATAGGTACGTTTTACTTTGGACAAATTTAGGCTCAATGAGTTGTTAACAATATTCAGGATTACCAACCACTAATAACGTTTTTTTTATTAAAAACAAATAAAAAAAGAGTACAAAAAAAAGAACCAAAAAAAAAATTCATCATTTTGTTTATAAACAAAATATCACGGCAAAGCATCGGCAAAAGTAATAATACTTTAAAATGTTTTATTGAGCAGAGGCTAGCATATTAGTTTGACATAAAATGTACTTGTTTCCCCCAAAATTTCACCAATAAATTCGAACAAGTTCTTTTTGTTCCCAAATTTGGGGGAAAACATGCCGTGTAAAGCCGGCAAAAAACTTTTTTTCTTTGTCCCTGAAAATATTTGCAAACCTTCTACTAAATTATGCAGGGTCTATGTACCCCTTATTTTTCATTAAATATATTGAATTAAATAGGCCTAATTGTAATTTACAAAAAAATATTATTTTCATTTTGAAAAAACATTTTGCACTAAACGTGGATCCTAACAAACGCTGTCTTTTTTTAAAAAATTGGCAATAAAACAACACTTTTTTTAAGTAGATGAATTAGGTAGAAACATGTATATTTTTTTTCAGATCACAAAAATTTGAAGGAAAAACTGGATACATTTTTTTTGGAAAAAAAAAAATATTGAAAAAACAAAGCCCAACCCCTAGGTTTTAAAACCCATATTAAATGGAAAAAAAGGGATATTCAACATCTTAATGAACCTTATTACCTTGGGGGAAAAAAGGGGCTTCAGTTAATGAAAAACAGACTATAAAAGAAAAAAAAAAATGGTCATTCGGAAAATTAAAAAAAGTCTTGAAACTAAGACAAGTACTGGGACCTCCTGTGAGTATGACTCCAGTAGTAGCCTATCCGAGAATAATTATAACCCGGACGATGAGGGGAGAAAAATGGTCACGATAAAACAATAAACCACCCGTTACAGGGGTGATCCATCAGTTCCCAGTACATCTAAAAAGAATACTAATTTTATAGAGGAGTCGCCAATAACATTTACCAATCTCTAAACGAATTCGTACTGATAATTCAAAATTTTAAATGTTTTTTTTGCCCGGGAAAAAAATACACAATCAAACTTAATAAAATCTGAAGATATGATAAATTTTAAATAAAACCCAAAAATGAATTATCGCCCACAGTTAACTTTAGCACACAAGATTTACTTGACAATCTTTAACAAGGATTTAAATTAAAAAAAAATACAGTATTAGTTGGCTTAAATCGTGTATATAAAATAAATCAAATAGCAGTATTTTTATTTTATTTGTTTTTTTTTGGTCAGTCTTAAAAAACATATTTTCATTAAAAACTTTGCAGGGTCTGGTTTTTCAAGTTCTTTTATTTTTACAAACTTGTTTGGTTAATTTTTAAAACTTGATTTAAATCTAAAATGTTTAAATCTAAGATTTAATGATTGTTTTCCTAATTAACAAAGAGCAGTAATGTGGTTGTTTTGGCCTCTGCGTCTCCTAGTATTTTCTTAAAATAAATATATTTTTTCCCTGGCATTAAGGATAATAAACAAAAACCTGATGATAAAAAAATGGGAAACCAAAAAAGAAGTTTAAAGGGGAAAATTTAAAAAAACACTCTAAAATTAAATTTTTTTTACAAACTAACAAATAAATATCATCAAACTATTTTCTATTGTTAATGTAAAACAGAAAAAAAATTTATTTTTTAAAAATCTAAAAAGGTCGACCGAATTTAGGATAAATTTAAAGGGGCCGAAAAAAAATTGTATATTTTTGAAAGTTTTTATTTTTTAAATTTGAAGTGCAAAAATATAGTATTGCTGCTGTTTTTATCTTAAAATACTTCACTAAGGGGGAAAGCCTAAATACCAACTTTCCGTGGGGGTTTAAGGCGGTAAGATAAGTCTATTGACCGAAAACTAAAAAAAACTTCGGGATTTGGAGGAGAAGGGGAAAAAATTCTGGTGGTAGTTTGGTACACCTTAGGCAAAGACACCTTGTAAATTTGTATTTCTTTCCTATTGGTCCCAAAAAATACCTACCACACTATTTTATTTTCTTTGCTACTAGGTTATAAGAACGATGGGCAAAGCGTAAAGTGTCGTGATAAAAAAATGTTAATTTGTATCTCAGTATCTCCTAATGGGAGTTTTTGGAAGGATACAAACATCTTTTTTTTGGGATAGGGTTGCTTAGTTCTGTTCCTTACTTCTACACTTCTTCAATTTTTCAGCTACGGGGTCCCCGGGTTTCATTGCGGGATATTTAATTTTTCCCCAAATTTTCTTTATCTATTATAACATACCAAGATAACTTTCTATTATAAATTTTTTTGAGTTCTTAAACTAGCCCCCCGCAAAAAACAAATCCTTTAACAATTTACATATAACTGGTGGCCCCTCAAAATTTTTATTTGGCTAACAATATTTTCGTCGAAGTGCACGTTTTTAAATTTTCCCATTAGATAAAATTTAAATTTAAATTTTTAAACCCCACTTTTTTTTGTTCCGTAACACCCGTAAAAAAACACGGATCGTCGTTTTACACCTGTTTATAAGGTTTTATTGCAATTAAGTAAACTAACGTTAATATGGCAACAAAAATGGAACGTAATTTATGCCCCTTTGTTTATTTGGCACTGTCTTCAAACGAATAGTTTTGCTGTCGATTTAAAAAAATGCTCTTTTGAAGTTTTCTTTCGCCCTTTATAATAACGTGAAAATGAATCGAGAAGTTCGGAATTAGCTGATAAAATTATTTTATACGGGATGCAAGAAAAGTGCCAAATGGATGACTCTAGGGGTTTCCCAGGACCCTTCGCAATGGTCTTGGGAAATTTGGGGGAAAATTGAAGGTAATTTATGCAATTAACTTATTAACCTTAATCAAATAATTCTAACTTCCTACAATTCTATAAACTAAACAATAATTTTAAAGTTGCTAACATTTCAAGTGTTGATCGCCTCGAACTTCCTCTTGATCTTGTGCTACACAGTTGTTCCAGCTGTACTACTTTTATCTTCGCCTTGGCTCTTTTTGAATTCAGTACACGAGATCATTAGGTCGGGTCACTACTCTATATGGTCCTCCCAATGACTTTCGAAGTTTCGGTGAACACCATTTGGTTCTGTTTAGGTTTTATAACCAGTAATACGGTACTTTATTCGGTTACTTTCTTTTAGTAGCATATAAACCCCCTTGTAAATCTTTGCAGCTATTTTCTGAGCTCACTTGCATATCTTCATACACAAATTTATTTAAATTTCTATTTTTTGCACGTAAAATACATTTTTAATTTTTCTCGGTCAACTAAAAGTATTCTCACCAAGGTATGAAGTGTCGATGTAGCCTTAGAGTTAATAAAATTAATTCGACTGCACAGGCCGAGAAAAGAATCCCTTTTAATTTTATAAATTTTATTTTGGAATTTGGTTTTTTCATATAATACGTTTGCTAAAATACACATTTTGTGATATGAAATAGCCTTATTGGGTTTTGTAAAAATGATTTTGCGGAACTCTACGCATATAATAAAAACAGAAGTTTGTTTTTAAACATTTATTGAATCTTTTAAATAATAATTCTGATTTTTTTTCAGTTGTTCTAAATTCCTGTTTATATATTTTATTGCATTAAATGCTCTTAGTCTAAAATACAGTTTTATAACATACAAAAGTAAAAACATTTGCACTGATGTTCTACTGTTCCTTACCTTATTCTAAAAAAATTTTTTTTATTGGTACCCTATTTTGTCTTAAAGGTAACCATGACTGATACATAGTAGCACTTAAAAATAGCGTTAAGTATTCGTGGATGACTGGTATTTAAAACACTTGCTCTATTTCGAGAACTCCGGCTACTCCGTCGTGCTCGAAAAATCGTGCGTATTTTAAAACCTTAATATCCACTTATACTTTAATATACCATTATCTTTTCTTATCTTTAAGATTGCCACGAGCAATCTGCCAGCTCAATAGATGAAGTCCCAAAGGGCGATAGCTCTTAATCCTCTATAAGGTACATGTATGACCTCCAATACAGCCCCACGAGATATTCAGAGTAAGCAAGTGTTCTACAAAATATGTATTCTTAACCCCCAAAAATATACACGGAAAGGGGGTTGGGAAATTTAAATTAAAAAAATTAATAGTACTTCTAAAGACTAGTGGGGTTCCTCTTCAATTATCGGGTTTTTAATTCTGAAGAACTGTGTAGCCTTAAAGCACATATTTACTTTTTAAAAGGCTTATACGGACATGCAGTTATTACCTTTTTAATTGTGAAATTATTTTTTAAAAAATTAACAACTAATATTAAGAATTTTCATTTACAGGTAAAATGATGTTCCTTTTATTTGTTTGATAGTTCCAACCAAACTTTTTTCTGAATCGTCGCGTCGTACCAAAATTGTATCGAAATTGACAAAAACTTTTATTCTTTTAATAAAAGATGAACATGGTAGATTTTGTTCTTAAATTTTGCTAATTCTTAATTTCCAGATAGCTATCGGAATGGCAATTAGCCGGGAACCTACCTCCGTAAATTGTAAGTTGTCAAGTACAAAGTTGTAGGAAAATTGGCAGTAAATATCTTACAACTTGGCTACAACAAGTTGCGGTGCAAGTTTTTGTCAGTAAATTGTTCGGTATTTGACTACAAGTGTTGATGACAATTTTAAACAACTTGTAGCTAGGGTTTCCATACGTCCGGATTTGCCCGGACATGTCCGAGTTTTCAAGGTGTCCGGGGACGTCCAGCCGCATTTTTAATATAGGTCCGGGAAAACGCCAAAGTTTGCAAATACAATTAAAATAGCCCCACCTTCTTAATCCATTTGTATTTTTTGCTTGCTAATTATTTAACCTTCCAGTGAGTTAACCTTAAAAAAGATGGACCCTTATGAGTTAAATGTCACTAGACTGCGTAGATTGTATGAAGAAGTGCCCACGGATGACGAATTGGATAGTGATGATGACTCTGTTGCTGATCCTAATTTTGAGGAAGTTTTGACACGTAACGGATTCGGAGCAGGAAGATGAAATTAATCCCGACCAGGAAGATGAAAATAATTTTATGCAAGATGCTGAGCCACAGGACAAAAACAAAAAATTTTATTTTGGAAAAGATAAAACTAAACCCAACATACAAAATGTGCGCACAAGAAAATTTAATTTAGTTTTTTATTTGCCCGGTGTAATTGGCAATGCTAAAAACCTTACCAAGGTACTTAAGTGTTGGAGTTTATTCTATGATGACTAAATTATGAATATGATTGTATGGAATACCAATGTATACATACAAACAATTTCCGATAAGTTCAAAGATAAACATGATGTTAAGCCAACGGACAGCACAGAAATTAAGGCGCTAATAGGATTACTGTATTTGGCTGGGGTACTACATGGCGGACGTTTGAATATTTTGGAACTTTGGTCTACAACAAGTGGCATGGGCGCAGAAATGCAATGCGGTGCTTGAGATTGGACAACGTTGTGACAAGAGAAGAAAGAAAAAAAATGACAAAACTACCGCAGTACGAAGTTTGCTTGAAAAATTCAATGAAAACTGTCAGAAAAACTACACCCTTGGAGAATATGCAACCCTAGATGAAATGTTGTTAGCTTTTCGTGGACGTTGTGGGTTTAAAGTCTACATACCAAATAAGCCAAACAAATATGGTCTTAAGGTATTTTCACCGGTAGATGCGAGAACGTTTTACACTGGTAAATTGGAACTGTTTGCTGGAAAACAACCAGTTGGACCTTATGAGGTTAGCAATAAAACAACCGATATTGTTTATAGATTATGCAAGCAATCTTAGGTACTGGAAGGAATGTAACAATGGACCGATGGTTCACAAGTTATGAAATGATAAAGAAAATGCGTGATAACTATAATACTACAGTGGTTTCTACTATTCGCTCTAATAAAAGGAAACTTCCTCCAGCATTTGTCACCTCAAAAGGACGAGAACAATATACTTCTTTATTTGCTTTTACCAAAGATATGTGTCTAGTATCCTATGTACCTCGAAAAGGTAAATGTGTTTTAGTAGTGTCGTCCATGCACAATAATAATAATATTGATGATAGTACCGGTGTGCAGAAAAAACCAGAATGCATTCATTCTATAATTTGACGAAAAGAGGTGTTGATAGTGTAGATCACCTTGCAAAATTCATACGATGTCGCTAGAAACACAAAGCGGTGGCCCATGGTTGTTTTTACGGTCTGCTGAATGTGGGAGCTATCAACGCGTCTGATTTATACAGCTAATAAGAATACTCAGGAAATAAATCGAAGAATGTTCTTAAGAAATTTAGGAACTGAGCTGGTTATGGATGAAAAGACGCGCTACTGATCGGCACCTACCACGAGCAATAAGGCAAAGTGCTATTCGTCCATCAGGAGTGGAGAAAAAAACCCAGTACCACCAGTAAACAAAAGAGGACGCTGTAAATATTGCAAAGATCGTAAAACTCAATATAGTTTAATAAAGCATTTTTTTATGTTTTCAGAAGCGTATGTTGTTTTTTTCAATGTTTTAATATTAAGGTAACAAAAATGTAACCCGTTTGCTTTTCAGAACTTAATAAATATTTTAAAAGTTTGGTCCGCGTTTTTTCTTATTAAGAATATGTAGAAAATAATATTATTCAAGTAAGAGCCAAAAAAAAAAATTTTTAAACATTTAAAACTTTACCATAATAATAGAGTTATATAGACACAATCATGGGCAAGTTCACACTCTTCCTCTGAGGAATAGAAAAGTGACATTCTTACACTTAATCCGATAGGTTAGTTTGCTTAAACTATTGGGTTAACAAATAAAACAAGATATTATCTTTATTAATAGGTTTTATTGACCATTAAATGGAATCAACTTGGTTAACTTATTTCTTATTCTTTCCCCTTGAATAGTTTTTGTATGGTGTTTCGCCATGGAATTGGTGATATTGGTGGGTACTTGGGTAGAAATGCCATCCAAAAAAGCAAAGGTATAACATTTTGTCTTAAAATTTTTCCTTGTCCTTTTAATGTTCACTATCCAGGAACTGTTTGAACAAATGTATCTGCTAGCTGACCAATTGTTCATTTACAGTATACTTAACCATTTTTTAACCAAAACTTCCTCTTTGGAAATCTAAAATTAAAATATTACATGTAAATTTTGTTGCGCCTGCAAGTATGCTAAAATCAAGAGACCTAAACTATTATAATGTATGTTATCTTATAAAATTACAATTAAACTATTTTAGCTTTAATTTTTCTAGGTTTTTATTTACCCAATATAATATTTTCACTACATAAAATGGGGTACTTACAAACGAAAATAATATCTTTTGCTGTACTATATCTTCTAGAATTGAAACACCCTCTCACGCAACAAGACATAGTTCATTAAACTAAATTAAAGCATTAATATTATAAATGAAACACTAAACTAAAATAAAACGAAAGATACCAAGCCATTGTTGAAGCCAAATCTAATCCAGAAAGTAAACCAAACATTTACGAAAAATTCTTGTTTATACGACAACCCTTTTTATTCCATGAGAAAAACAAAGAAAACAAAACTTTGTAATGTCAATTTTGATTTGACAAGTAGAAGCAACCATGGCGGCTTACATGCCGTCCTCGTAAAATTGGATGCGCAGTGGTCGAAGCGCTTTCTCCCCCCTTCTATTTCTCTGGGTAAACTTAACAAAGCGACAAGTGCTCCTTTAGCAAACCGGAAAAAGTACCGACAGTCGGTTCTTTAGTATTTTCGATAAAGTTTCGATACTTAGCTTTATTTTAAGTGCTTCTTTTCCGCAAGCAACTTTAGGGATAGAAAAGGCACTCTCCGTGTGTATTTAATGTCGTTTTCTATTATTTGGCGTTGGTAAATTGTTCAACTGATGAGGAGCAGTTTTTTCTAACTTAGGTTTATGATTTCTGCATTTAAGTTAGTTAATACTAATTGCCATTTGCACCGCTGTGATTAAACCTGGATTAATTTAATCAGTGTTGAGAATGTGAAAAATATCATGTCATATTTGTCATAGTCGAAACAACGCTTAAGTTAATCCTGGTTTAAACACTGTGGTGCAAATGGCCATAAATGTGGGCAAAAAACTAACTTCTGTAAATAGTAGACTACAACTTACATTGGAAGCAATGTTATCAACTGGTATGTATCTGAGAAGGTAAGGTGCTCAACTACAGAGCACAGTGAGCATTAATACCGTATTATGCGATCATTAATTGAAAACACCCATAAACTTTACAATAGGGGGACATTAGAGAACTATAGAACGTATAGAGAAAATATTGCGAACCTCAAAAAACGGAGTGGGAAGCCTTTTATGACCGGTTGCACTAACACTTTTTGCGACACTCAAGTTGTTCTCAAGTATTAACTGCCCCTTAAGTTTCAAATGTTTCTTGCACCAGCTGAAATTGGTCCTTAAGGGTCCCTTAACTTTAAATTTAGCTTATTTTATCTAGGTTATCTAAGTAATTGTGGTTTTTCTTTATAGCGATGTGCATTGGTTTTGTCCTTTGTCAAAGCTAGCCGATGAAATTTTTTCTGCCCCTAAAGGCTTATCCGGGCTTATGGTCTGTTAATTTATATTATTTCCTACACAAATCTTTAGTTGACTTATGCTACGTAAAATACCTATAAATACCCAAATAATACTTATTTTATTACCACTATGAAGTGTTTCATCTTTGTTTTGACTTTGAGGGTTCTAGTACTGTTTTTTTAACAGGGTTTGTTCAGCATGACAAATGAGGCTTGGCCCTTACAGGATATACGTCATCAAGCAGCTTATCCCTGCAAATACCGTTAATAACAGGTTGTATCTTTCCTTGTTTTTATAAATACACTATGGATTTTTAGTTGATAACGAGTCTGGTGCTCAGTTTTTTTTAATTATCAAATTTTCTTATCATACTTTATGCAAGCTAACATTTTTAATTTGGCAATGCGAATATCCCTACACATCAGTAAATTTTGTTTTTCAGCTTTAAGTTGGCTGATAAAAGGATTTTATTTAGAACCGTACTGAGGGGAGGGTGTTTCGTAATGTTAATATCTTAAAGAACTTGTTGTTAGATTACAACAACTAAATTTATCAGTATTTTTTCTTGCTGTCCATATATTTGCAAAAAATGTGAAAGCCTGATGTTCGACCACAATATTTTATTAAAAATTATCTTTTCCACCAAGTCACAAAATAAAAAATTCCCTTTCTGCTACATCGAAAAGAACTTAAGGAATCTGAATGTCTATATTTTCATTGCATTACTAATATTAGAACGAGCCTATGTAGTGCAGATTAGTAGTTATTTATTAGGTGTTTGTTATTCAGAAATAGTTTACACTATTTTACACTTTTTATACACACTTATAGTCCTAAAATACACCTTTTGCAGCAAAACTCCTAATTTAACAGTCTAATTAAAATATCCTGATAAAATATATTATGCAATTTTACTCTCAAGATAAGTTGATTTATTTTATCTGATATAACTTCTTTAGCTGCTTCCTATATTTAAATAATAAAATAAATAAAACAGTACAGTAATAATCACTTATTTATTCAGAGTATTATTAACACAATAAGATGCTTATATACTAAAATAAAATTATTAAAAACGTTGAAGGTCATGTTTTAGGGACTTTTCTGGATACACTCACCTATGATGAAAAAATAGACGAAGTCCTTCGTAAAGGCAAATACAGATTTGTTGATCAAGATCCAACACCTTCAATAGAAAACAAAATTTACAGGACTTTAAGAAAATATAAAAACTTTCTGACGGACAAAACTAGAACAACTCTAACACCTCATAATAGTAAGCCTCCATATCTATATGGACTACCGAAAATACACAAGAACAATATACCTTTAAGGCCAATCACCAGCTTTAGAAATGCACCCACGACTGCACTGGTAAAATACCTTTTAGAACTAATTAAACCATTAGTCGGCAAGACACAATCATTTGTTAAAGACTCTAGTCATTTTTTTTTGAGATTCTTAAAAATGTAGAAATAGGACCAAATGAAAAAACGATACTTTCGTAAGCTTTGATGTAGAAAGTCTGTATACAAATGTGCCAGTAGAAGAATCGTAGCATCATTCGGGCCAAGCGCAACGAAGATAATACCTTAGTAGAACGCACCACCCTGCCGCTGGATGGAGTGATGGGGTTGTTGGAGCTGTGCCTCCGTAGTTCTTACTTTCAATGAAAGATGAGTACTCTGCGCAGGACGATGGACTTCCCATGGGTTCATCCGGTTCATCGCTCTCTCCAGTGGTAGCAAATATTTATATGGAATGGTTTGAGACGCAATTAAAACTGCACTAATCAAATCACAAGTTTGGCTATGATATGTTGACGTTTCTTTTGTTGTATGGACAGGTTATGACGAGGAACTTAAAGGTTTTTTAAAACATCTAAATTGTCTTCGGTCCTGTATCAAATTCACAATGGAGAAGGAACAAAAATTCGGCTCTACCTTTTCTCGACGTTTTAGTTAAACGAAATAATGGACATATACAAACCTCGTATACAGAACTTCTACCCACACTGGACAATATTTACACCAGAATTCCAATCTTTCTAACGAAACGAAGCAAGGTATACAAGTCATACGTACTCTTTATAACCGCGCAGTGACCTTATGTAACAGTAAAGAATCTCTGCAAGCCGAAATAAGTAATATAAATGGGGATCTTAAGCAAAATGGCTACAGTGAGGGATTGGTTAAGGAAACAATCGATAAATATCAACATAAGACAAAAAACTCTAATTTGAACAAGACTCCACAGAACCAAATATTTATGACTATTCCGTATATTATTATTATTTAATTATTAAAGAAACTTTAACAAAGATCCGCAGAATAGATAGGTATAATATTAAAACAGCATTTAAATATCAAACCATTCTGAGAAGTTTTCTTACTAAGACGAGACCGAACAACAATGTTTCAAAAAATGACTGTATCTACCAAATTTCCTGTGAATGTGGTGGGGTATACATCGGGGCAACAAAAATACCACTAGAAATCAGGGATTGCCGAACACGCATGGTCAAAACAACACCGCATACAATGGTCGGAAGCAAAAATTATTCATAAAGAAACCCATTGGAAGAAAAAAAAATTAAAGAAGCTGTAATAATTGCAAACAACCAAAATGTATTTAGCAAACCTAGTGTCGACATTCAGAATATCTTGCTGCCGTTGATGAACCGTGTCGGTCAAGCTTCGGTGAACAACGGATAGTATATAAGATCGTAGCTTTTAAGAATAATTTTTAGTTATCACTTGAAAACGGTTGGAGATACACCACTAACCGAAACGTTGTGTATCAATTAACAAATAAAAACAATTAAAGTCCAAGATTTTAGTGTTATTGAAATCATGTTTTAGGCTTTAGAAGAGGCAGTGTCCATCAGGGGTTTTTATGAGAAAAGCAAACAAGTAAAAGAGATATCATGCCCGTTTTTAGAATTTTTTGGTACTTTAAACGTATTTTTTTCTTAATTACTCTGTAGTCTTCATAATTACGCAAGTTCAGTGACGTAGCTACCTAGGGTATAGGCGGGGCAGTGCCCCGGGGCCCTCAGGCTCAGGGAGCCCTCGAATCCTTACCAGAAAATCTCGATCGAACTGAACTTTTGAAAATTTCTCCCATTTTCAAAATAAATATGACAGGTTGCAACCCGACTTGAATCATCGCAACTCAGTTGAGAGAAATTCGAAAGTTATACAGTCTGTTAAACGAATCTGACCCGGTGAGAAAGAGTGAAACTATTGAAATGTCATATGATTGTTACATGAACAGCGCCGCCGTCACCGGGCCAAATAAGTTTGTCACGCTGTACCTAGAGAATTCCTCTAAATTCTTTCTGTGGGTTGGCAGTGTTGTCAATTTGACGGATAGCGATGAGGAAGGTAACACTAGCAGTTCCTTTTTGACCTCCAATCAGTGAAGTGCTCGCGATAAAAAAACTACATAGTTTTTTCCGGGAAGGCGGCTAAAGGCGCTGTATCAACAGCTTTTGCCATCGGGGATCAAGGAGAAACTCAAGCCAAACGATGGAGTCCTTTTTCTGGGGCTAAGCGCTGTGAACGAAGATTCCTATACCTGTTCCTTTCTGAGGGCCCCACGCACGAGGGATTTTCCTAATGGCGGAAGATGGTTGCGCGCTCAGCAGGGAGGGCAGTACTGACAGAAAACGGTTATGCGTGATAACAGAAGCAGTCTCTGGTCGGACCGCCATTGTTTGTGCCCTGCATCGATAATTTTTTTTTTGTCAAGAACTTAAGTTTTGGAAAAGTTCGGAATTTCTGGGGTTACAGAACCCGACTATCCAGAAGTTCCATCTACAAAGCCTGGGAAAGCTCACGTTGATAACAACGTGTGTCTGGAAAGGGGAGACCTGGCTGAACGTTCACCGTCGGAGGCCAAGAAAAGTGAAAGCAAAGCAAAGCAAGGAAACACTAGCGGCGATAAAATGTTTGCCGGGGATTCCCCAATGACGTCTTGTACCGTCTCATTACGTTTCTTCTTCAGTTCCTATTTGACCTCCGATCAGTGAAGTGCTCGCGATAAGAAAACTACATAGTTTTTTCCGGGAAGGCGGCTGAAGGCGCTGTATTCAACAGCTTTTACCATCGGGGATCAAGAAGAAACTCAAGCCAAACGATGGAGTCCTTCTTCTGGGGCTAAGCGCTGTGAACGAAGATTCCCATACCTGTTTCTTTCTGAGAGCCCCACGCACGGGAATTTTCCCAATGGGGGAAGATGGTTGGGACTCAGCAGGAAGGCGGGACTGACAGAAAACGGTTATGCGTGATACCAGTAGCAGTTTCCTGGTCGGACTTCCATTTTTGTGCCTTGCACAGATAAGAAAATTTTTTTAGAAAATTTTAAATTTTGGGGAAAATTTCGGAAATTTTCCCGGGGGTTTTGAGCCCGACAACCCTTCCACTGACAAAACCGGAAGCTCACATTACCCGCAACGCGTGTCTAAAAAAGGGGGGCTGGCAAACGTTTTCCCTGGAAGAAATCAAAGAAAAAAACGGAACAATCAGGGTTCTTCTTCCTTTTCTTTTAACGTCGTCAGTGAATGTGAGTACCTACTCGGAAATCTAATAAAAATTTTGCAAAAATAAATTAGAAAACAAAAATTATGGACAAAAAAAGCCCCCAGTGGTGCTTTTAAAACCAAAAACTCAAAGAAGATATAAACAAAAATTAAATTTGCCCAATTTTTAGTCAGCCTTCTGCAAGTATTTCGGCAAAATTTTATTGATATGACTTAAATAATGGGAAAACTAGTGTTGGTTGAAAGCCTACTGAAAAAGATTCGACAATTATTAATTGGAATATCTCCGCTGCCGATCATTGAACGTGGTGTTGCCCAAAAGAGCGGAGATTTGGAGGAACCACAGACCTCTACATTTTTCGAAAATGTGTACGATAAATCTTCTTATGACTTGGGAAACTTCACGAACAAAATATTAAGTGATAACGAAAAACGTCAAATTCTTTATGTGGAGCCTTTAAAGCCTTCAGGACCTTTTCCAACAGACATCAACCAGAACAATAGGTGTTTTTCAAAATCGTACTACGCTTTAAGTTCTAAATATGGACCAGTTAATCGTTTTTGGTTGTTTTATTCCAAAATACGGTAATTTTTTGCCCGTCCCCCGGCCGATTTTATTGAAATTTTGTATGCTGGGGTTTTGGGCGCTAATCACGAATCTGAAGTCAAATTTTGTCGGACACTTTTGTTTTTGAGTTATAACCCCCCCACTGGGACCTAACCTCAAAACTTACAAACTTTTCAAAAAATTCCCCCTTTAAAAACTGATTACACCCAAAAATGGAAGTTTTTATAAATACACTTATAATTTTAAAAGAAAAATTTAATTTCACCTTCATTTAACAAATATTTTTAATAAAAAATAGAACAACAAAAATATTATTTTTTCTCTTAAAAATGTCAACAAAATTGTCTGTGATTTGAGACAGTTTTTTTTGGTACTCCCGACACCCGCGAAACAATTGAATGGCCTACTTTATAAATTTGAAATTTTTTTTATTTTCGGGGTTTAAAATTTAAAAATAAGCCATTAATTTTTCTTTTATGGCGCCCAAAATAAAATTTTAAAATCACTAGACAAATTTTGGAAAAAAAAAATTATTTTGTTGTTATTTTTTTAAAAATATTTTAAATAAATAAACCCAAAACATAAAATCTTATTTTTAAAAACAAAAAAAAAGGGAAATTTGCAATTTTGGGTTGGTAATGGGCGTTTTTAATAAAAAAAAGTGTCCGACAATGCTTAAATTTTGCAAAAACCCTAAAAAATTTCAAAAACCGTGAAAAGTACCCAAAATACTAGACGCTGCCTATTGCCAACCCTGCTGATTATTTGCTTCACAAAGGAATAATGTTTGGTGTACGGGAATTTGGGATTGGAAGCATTTATCAGAAAGAATTAAACAACACAATTGGGGCCCCAAGCATGGCTTTATGAATTTTGAAAAAAAAAATTATACTAATAGTATTGACATGGACATTAAAAATGAAATTCGCAAATAAGCATCATTTTGGAAAATGGTTCTTCAAAGGTTATTCGATATCATACTTACCCTAGCAAAGAGTTTTTTGGCTTTAAGAGGACATTGAGAAGACTAAAGTCAGGAATAAATAAATAATATTAAATAAAGAGGTCTTTTATTCAAATATATAGTAAGTTATAAAAAATATATAATATGCAAAATGGTGGCGAGGGCTAGCAATGCTATTCTCCTAACCCCCAAAGGGAAAGGAAGGTACCATGGAAATTTTTTTCTCCTTTTTAAAACGTGCCCCATATGCTCTCATTTTTCGGAAGTTTTGGATTAAAGGTAATAATTATTATTTTTAAGTTTTTTATAATTTTATTTTGTTTATAATTATTAACTGTTTAATATCAGGACTTTTTTAAAATTGTGTTTTTTATGTTTTAGGATCTACAAGATATCTGAGTGCAACAATTCAGAATAAAATGATTGAGAGCTTGGGGAGTACACTCGAAACCCATCTACTAGAACAAATTAGGGCGTCACCGTTTTTCGCCATCATAATGAATACGACACGGGACATATCGAAGGTAGATTAGCTATTAGGCATTGTTGTGAGATATGCAGCCTGGGGCCCCATTCTGTAAAAAATTTTTTTGACTACCTTTTCCCCATCTCTTTAAAAATGACAAAAATGAGTTACCTGTAAGGGAACAAAGACAAAATTTTTTCTCTTTCCTTATATTTTTTCAGAATCCCCTCGGCCCTTCTTATGGGGATACTGGAAAAAGTGACATTTCAATTATATATTGCCGGGGGAAAAGTAGATATCTATATTTTCCATATTTTGCTTTTATAACGGTAGTAAATTTCTAGATGGCGAAACGTCGATTTTTTTTTTAAACCCAAAGAGAAATGAAAATTTTTTTTATCCCTTTTTAACCTAAATCATCACAGTATAGAAAAAATATTATTATAACTGATCTCCACTCAACGTCGGGACCTTTGAACTTTTGTATACGGTTAATGACCTTGACCCCCATTTTTAAACAAATATTCAGGAATTTTCTGGCCACAGAAAAAAAAGGGTTTTACTTAGTAAAATTTAATTTTTTAAATTTAAAAAATTTATTTTTTTTTT
>JAHBCN010017078.1:0-18791 GCA_019359885.1 Listronotus oregonensis | reverse complement strand
TTATTTTTGCGGCAATAAACTAAGCAAAACCCCATAAAAATCCGTCCCAAATTTTAAAAATTGTAATTGTAATTGGAGTTAAATTGTTTTATAGCCCGACTGTAAAAATAACTTTTAATTTTACAAGAAATTTAATTAAATACCTATAAAATAAAGTCAAATGAACCTCACACCCAGGCAAAATTGTTTTTTTTTTTTTTTTTTTTAGTTTTGGGGTTAATTAGATAGAAAAGGTTTTTGTCCAAGTTAACATTTTTGGTTGGCAATGGAATACCCCTACATATTATTAAATTTTGTTTTTCAGATTAAGGTTGGCTGATATAGAGTTTTAGTCAGGACCGTACTGAGGAAAGGAAGTTTAAAATTTTAAAAAAAACTATAATATCTTAAATTGTTGTTAGATTACAATAACTAAATTCATCAGTTTTTTTTGCTGTTTATATATTTGCATAAATTGTGAAAGCTTGATGTTTGGCCATAATATTTTATTAAAAATTATCTTTTTTCGGCTATCTAGTTGCAGATTAATAGTTATGTATTAAGTGTTTGTTATTTAGAAATAGTTTACACTATTTTACACTTTTGTACACACTTAGTCCTTAAATACACCTCAATTAGAGCGCTTAGGTTAAAAAAAAATGTTAAATAGTGAAAAACTATTTCTGAATATCAAACAGACCTGTTATGTTTTGTTATATTTGCAGGCAAACTCTTTACAGTTAAATTAAAAACTTGATAAAATATTTTCATAAAAGGGATGGTTCGATAACCCTTTTTTGGCAAAATCGTATTTTTTAAAGATGCCTAAAGATAAGTCGATTTATTTCTTTCTGATATAACTTCATTAGATGCTTCATATATTAAATTATAAAATAAATAAAAGAAAACAGTAATAATCATTTATTTATTCAGGTATCATTAACACAATAAGATGCTTATATTTTATAAAATAAATTTATAAAAAAAACGTTGAAAGGTCGAGTTTAAGGCTTTAAAAAGGGCGGTGTCCACCAGGGGTTTTTATGAAAAAAGCAAACATATGTAATGAGAAAAGAAAAATGTAGGGCAATCTGAAACCAGCAGATACTAGCCTGGAAACTTTTAAGATAAAAAGGGAGACAACTTTTGGAAGGTTGGCTTTTAGCGGCTGGACTGTAAATGGATGCTTGTGAGTTCAAGCTTTTTTGGGCTTTCGGGGTGGCCATTGATGTAATTGTTTAAATGAAAAAAAGTCTTTTTTAATATTTAGTTTTTTATTAAAAGCAGTAAGGTAGTTTAATAAAAAAAAAGCTAAAAAAGTGAAGATAACTTGTAAATGATTTTTATTACCATTTACCTTATTAATATACTAATAATGTGCGTCCCAAAAAAATAGGGAATGACTTATTATTTTTAAAATATAAAATTTTAATAAATTTTTCACAATGATATGGATGCCAAGCGACACTTTACCAGTCTTAAATAAGACCAACGACATAAGATTTGGGAGACTTTGGTGGGCTGAACAAACCACAAATCTATTTTTCGATTTTGCCAAAGGAATTTTTTTTTCCATTTAACCAATTTTCTTTTCCCTCCACTATTGGCCATTTTCAACAACCAACTAGGTAGATGAATTACCTAAAATGATTAATGAAGGCTTTTCAAATTAGGAAGTAGACCATCTCTAACCCACTTTTTAAAATTTTCAGCTTTCATCTCGCCATGGTAATCTCCTGTTTTTGTTTTAGATTTAAAACTTTTACTGGCACCATCAACAAATCCTTTTTCTGAACCAGTATGTGAATAAGGTATCTAAGGAAAATATAAGTATTTCATTATTTTTTAATTAAATATACGTTAATGTTTCATAAGAATGCAGCAAGTCTGTTCTGAGTTTAATGTTGTCTAAGAGCTACAGGTTTAATCTATGTCCTATGTATGAAAAGACCCTAACCAAAGATAATACTACTACGGATAAGATGAACCATTCAATGCTATTTTTTTTGATACCCCTAATGGACTTTGGCTAACGCGAGCCGATGTCCATCGAAAATTTTTTGCGCATCCTTGAACGAAAGTTAAACAGTGTTGCCGGTAGGCCTTTACTTTTTGGGTGATGAAACGCACCGGAAATATTCCCCTTTAGCCGCCCGCTTTCGCATTGTGTTCCGAATAAGGACAAGCGACAGACATTGACAATGTCGCACGGTTTCGTACCTCGATTCGCTGGGGCAGGGGTTACCGACTTAATTTTATTCGCATTTACGGAAGCATTGATATCTCCGAACTGATTCAAAACGCCCCATTTAAATGAACCATCTATTCGTAGTAGTATTATCTTTGCCCTAACTGGGGTATCTACCGAATCTGTCGTATATGTGTTTTTTCTCAGGATACCCCTTATGCTTAAAGTCTAAGTGTTCACACACTACGAGTGTCTGAGTGAAGTCAGATGTAAATTACTGATATGATTTTGTACTTTTGAAACACTAGAGATGAAGGTGCGGGAAAAGTGGGAAATGGAAAGGAAATAAAGGGATGCATCTGAGTAAACTTTTAATTTGCTCTAATTGGGATATAAAAAAAGGAAAATGACAGCTAATGCTTGGAGCAGAAGCGGGAAAAATATTCCTAAAAGAGAAACAGGTCTTCTACAGCTTGTTGGTGTGCAAAAAGGGCTTTTTTGTAAAACTGATAATTTATAAGCCAAAACAAAATTTTATTAGAGGATTGAAAAAGGGTGTTTACCTTGTTTTTAAAAAAAAAATGGGCCCCTAATTTTTCTTAAGTGTAGAAAGAATTTTTTTTCCAGCGTATAATTAGTCATTAGAATGTTTTACCTTTCCACTAAAATACACATCGTCATCCTGCCAAGATCTGCGGAAAGAGCTGTTGAGAAGATCAGGTTTCATCGAGAAACACCCAAAGATTTTTTTTTCCTAAATCTTCATTTTCCATAAAACCCTTTGAAAATTTCCTTCTCAGGGTTGCACATTTGGTTTTTCCATTAAGCCTAAGTTACTTAAAATTTCATATTTTTGCTTCTTATATTGTCAGCAACTCCCCACTATGCGATCCTAAAAATACTTTTATAAATATATTTAAATCTTAAAAATTTGGCACACCCAAAATGTATTTTTAGATTATGATACTCTTTAAAACGAGTTATTTTACCTTTTGCAAGATCACTATTCTCATTTTCAAAAATATTTATTAGTTTGCATTTTCCTTCCCCACTCATCCCCAGCCTGAATTTGGGTTTCGAAGCTTTAAACTGGAAATACAGTAATCATTGTGATTTATACCCCAAAAAAAAAATCTATTCTAGTGGTTTTTTCTAAAACCAATAAAAAAAAAAAAAATTAGTCCAAAATAAAATAAATTATGAAATTAAAAAAAATGTCAAATAGTCCACAAAAAAAGAAAATAAAAACACTGCAGAGTAATCTCTAATCTCCCCTAATTACTTTAAAACAGAAATAACACAACTAAACACAAAAAAAAATAATACAAAATTAAAACCCTTTAATCCATTACTGGGTGATTTACGCCAATCAGCTGATTTTGACGTTGAGTCTAGTAAGTTTTGTTTTTGAACAAGTAAGCCAACACAAAAATGTTAGCTTGGACAAACTATATAAATTCTGTTTTAAATTATGTAGCTAGTATTGCTCACTGCTTTTCTTCGGTGCTCTAAAAGGGAGCATTTTTAAATTTGCATATGAAGAGTCAGGGAAAAAAAGATGTCCAGTTCATGTCGAAAATAATCAATGCAAAATATATTTTGTTAAAGCTTTACAATTATATTTTATGATTCTGTACTCACATAAGCACAGAATGCTAAGTCGTGTTACAATGGCATGGAAATAGATGTCTAAGCATCAGCCGAAAAAACAGTGATAATGGTGGGATTTTGAGGATTCGCTTTTAAAACTTAGATTTTCTCTCAGAGAGGGAGGTTAAAAACGTAAATTTTTTTCGTAAATTCCAAACAATTACAAACCAGAACTAATTTTTATTATTACAATCAGGGAAAATAATAATGAAAGTCACTGGACTCTCATCTTTTTTATTTCTAGTATTTATTTACAATAAGTTTTTACCACCATTATTTAATTTTTTTATGTATTTTGTTTTAAAAATGTATAATGACTTTTTAAATATTATATAAATATTGTTTAAGAAAGATTTTTTAATATTATGATTTCCAATCAAAAAATATTTGGCTTCTAACCTAAAATTGGTGTTTTTTTTTTAATTATTTCTTTTTTCCCTGACTATTTATATATAAGATATAAATAGGCAGCTTGTTATGTAGCCGGATTTTATATCTCATTCCTGTTTAGTTAAAAAAATGAAACCAAGTCCAAGTCCATAATTTTAAACAAAAACCCCATATATTTTTATTGGAGTCACATAGGAGCTAAAAATTTCCCCTTTTTCCCCGATATATCACAAAATGTCATTTGTTTTTAAAATGGCGACATAGAAAAGGTTTTGCCAAATGCAATATGGCGGCAATTTTACCCACAGAAAAATACTCAGCACAGTAAAATTTAATTTGGTTTCATTCTTTCGATAAAATTACAATTAAATTTGGTAAAAATGCTGTTACCGCTATTTTAGAAACAAATGACCTTTTGTGAATACATTGTTTAAAAAAAAAAAGGAAAAAATTTTTTAAATTGTGGACATAGCTCCACTTTTTACCTAAAAACCAGGATTATTTTAGATTCGGTTAGATGAAAACAGTGGCGGTCGTGGTACCAAAACAGGTGAGGCCCAAAAAGAATAAATTTCCACGCACCTTGGTGCTTCAACACCTGGAATTCACTACGCGTTGAAGTTTTTTTTTTTATGGACTTCATCGCCAATAGCCCTACTAAAACCATAATAAAATAATAAAAATAACTTAAAAACTCTTATATTTCTATTATTGTTGAACATCGAGATTACAAAATTGTTTGTCCCTGTATAAAACATTAAGTTCGTTTTTTAGTCGGTCTAATTCAAAAACATTTGGATACATTTTTAATAAACATTCAAATGATTTTTCGGGAAAATTCTTAGAATATTCGGTAAATTTTGAAGAATCTACTAATGAAAGAAAATTTAAATCGTGGAGATTATTAAAACGAGTACTTAACTGAAGGGATAACAATCTATAATTTCGTAGTACAATATTTTATAGCCCGAAAAGATTTCTAATTCATGACCACTTTTTCCCCTTTTACTTGGTAATTCAGTTCTGTTTTTTGCCCAATTAAAAAACCTTTAAATTTTTCTTCATTTCTTAATTCGGAAATTCGTTGAGCAGCGATTTTGATTTGGTTAGAGCAGTAGTTTATATCTAGAGTTTTATTTTGCAGAATTTGAAAAAGTAAATCAGTGCACGCGAAAATTTCGTAATAGATCTTGGTCAAAATAGCGAAGTCGAAGTCTTGAAAATGTTTTAGAAATCCTTTTGCCGAATTTACTGATTCTGAACCTGAAGTTTTGTCATCAATTATAGTTTGGAACACTAATTTTAAGTTATCCCATTCAGTGGCAACTAAATTTAAAATTTTGGAACGGGTATACCAGCGAGTTTCGACCGATCTTGGTATCCTTTTTCCGACTATTTGATCGAGAACAAAGGCGCGCTTCGCTGAATTATGAAAATAGGTTGGTATACCTAACAAAGTACAAAAAAAATTCGACTTTTATCGATTTGTTTAGTGCCTTGCTGCAGCACAAGGTTTAATCTATGTGCGCAGCAATGGGTAAACAAAGCCAAGGACTGAAGATTTTATCTTTGCTTGAAGCCCATTTAGCTCGCCAGACATAACATTGGCCCCGTCATAACACTGAGCCACTAATTTTTCCCCAAAAATTATATGGCTCCAGAACGCTCTCTAACAAATTATAAAGAGGATCTGCTGTTCGATTTTCATGACATCAAAAAACCCAAAAATCTCTCATACAGACACCCTTTTATGACGTATCGAATAGTTATCGCACATTGGGAACGCTCTGTTATATCTGTTGTATCATCTGCCATTACACCGAAAAAAAGGCATTCCTTATCATTTACTTCATTTTTAATAAAATCTGTCAAATATTCATGAATACAAGAAATTAGTTCGTTTTGTATGGTTTTAGACTGCCCTGTAAAAATGTTGCTAAATTTTTCACAATGTTCAGTAAGGTCTTGATTACGTTTAATTAAGCATTTAAAAATTTCTTTAAAATTTCTCGATTTATTGACTCTTAAACTTTCATTATGTCCCCGAAAAGGTAGTTCTTGTTTTCCCAACGTAAGTGTAACATCAATTAAATAACTAATTAATAATCGATTTTTGCGAACATTTTCGTTGTATAAAATTTTTTTTAAACTAGCGTTTTCCTTTAATGCATCCTGAATGGTGGCCCTATTTTGCTCTAACCGCACCAAAGCCATGAAGTTTTTATGTGCTCTTTAGAAGCCTCGTGCATTTTGGTACTACGAGAAAAATTTTTCAAGTCCCTAAAACCATCTTTTGAGCACCATGAATTTTTCGCCTTACCCAATAAAATACACGGCCAGCAATACAGACTCTGTTTATACGAACTCCCGCAAAGCCATTTATAACTATCATACCAAGAAGTTTGAAACGTTCGCGAAGTCTCCCGACCCACCCTCTTTTCGCTAATAACCGCCATTAATTTTGGTGTTGGCCGACTCTCTAATATTTGCCGTTTTTCCACTTCAGGTCGTCGCGAGAAAAGGGGGTTTTAAGCAAAGATAAACAATATCGTGGGGGGATTCATTATTACGATAAGTATTTTTAAATTAAAACCGGTACAAGATAAAACAAAGTAACACAGCAAATATTTTTAAACCAAACCAACCAAAAAAAAAATTATGCTGTGGCTATTATTAAAAAACAAAACAAATAGGTACTGCTTACCAGGTTTTAAAGGGCTTATGCCTTACCTCGAAAGTCTAAAATCCCAAACACAAACACCTGTTTTAAACCAGAAAAGATTAAATACTACCCCGCTCTCTCTAATAGGACGTGTCTATAGTCTAAATTATTATTTAATATAACGGTCGCAGTTGCAATTCCTATGCCGTGATCTAATTATAGAAACAAATAAATCACCTCACACCTGATTCTTCAAGAAGAAAAGAGAGGAGATGAACGAGATAGACAATATAATGTTGCCAAATTTCAAATACGCACCTTCTAAAGCGACCATTTGGCAATATGCAGCCGATACAAGCCCAAAATTGTGGGCCTCAACGGATGCAAAAATTCGCGTATTTAAATCCTCGTCTTGTGCAGTTTGCGTGGTGGGGTAGCATAGCGTTGCATCGGCGATTTGTGACGCATATGAAGCCCAAATTTCGGAGATTACTATTTTGTTACTATGCGATAGGAGGGTCTATTTGAGCGATTGGAAGGTGCGCGCTAAATTTAAAAGATATTATTTTAAATTATAATGTTATTTTAATGTTTTGATACTTTTAATAATTAGAAATTAGTTAAAAAGCGTTTTATATTTAAATAAATTTTACATTATATGTACTGCTGATTGTACCTGTAACAGTGTAATTTTACATGTGAGGCCCGGCCTCAGTTGCTTCATATGGCGAGCCGCCACTGATTAAATTTAATTCACGATTCTTGTTCTAACCAATAAAATCTTGGAATGCCTAGCGGTCTTTAACGCTTCGTGCCTAAGTAGTATGGATTGTATAGGTAAGGATCACCCACTCTTATGGCTGTTTTGCTCAAAAAGTGGCCCTCGCTAGTGGGCGCTGGTGTATCTCAGGGAACCAATGAGAACCAATGACCTTGATCGCAATAAATAAAGTGAAATTCAAAAACGGTGGTCTGGAACACATCGCCATTTACATTTACTGCAATTGAGGTCCATTTTTGTAACACGGACTGGGTGATCCTTACCTGTAGAATTCATGCTAAGTAGTAAAAATTCTCTTGCTCGTGCACAGTCGGCGTACACTAAACTTAGCCAAGCTTAAGAAACTAACAATGGAAGAAGCTAACGGTGTAAGTGCCTGACGCTACTAACTAATTTACTTCCCAGCATGGCAGTTTGCTAAAGCACTTTAAAAAACAACTAACTTGAAAATTGTTGTTAAAAATAAATCACATACATGGCCGCCGACAGGGGGTGTCCGTCAAGCCCCCCCTATGGGTTTTTAAAAATTACTTAAAATAAAACAATTTCCGTCTAAATCTTTAAATTGAACAATGTCGCCTAGGAATTTAAATAAGTATGATTATTATTTAGAATTAAAGTTGTGGTATATGTGTTTTTAATTCAATTAATTCTAGACTAGCAAATTGACTTATGGCCGGTTGCACAAACACTTTTGACACTTAAGTTGTTCTTAAGCATTAACTGCCCCTTAAGTTTCAAATGTTTCTTGCACCAGCTGAAATTGGTCCTTAGTGGTCCCTTAACTTTAAGTTAGGATTTTCTGTACTTTAATGATCCCTTAAGTAATTTGAAGTTGAAATTTGACAAATAATTTGTTTATATTGTTTATTTTTTTTTCGTTTGTTGTAGTTTCAAATAATTAATTTGATAAAAATTATGTAAAAACGAATTTTATTAAACAATAATGTTTTGGATTGTGATATAAATGCCATGTAATTTAGATTTCCAAGAAAAATGTAGAAACATTGAATTTTCATTACCTATGGCAATTTTGAGATTTATTTACCTTTCTTTATTCTTTTGGACATTGTTCCGTTATTTTAAAAAGAACTGTTTTGACGAGATGGATAATCTTACATTTTCAAAGGTTCAAATTAACGAAACCAACAGTGCTCAGCTTACTTGAGCAAATCGAAGATGAGCTTTAGTTTAAACATGACAAGTTTGTATTAGCTTTTAAATTTTTAGTATTTACTTGTAAATTAGGAATATTTAATTTGTTCATATAAAATAATAAATGTTTTTTTTTTAATGATGTATATATTTGTGTTTATATTTCATATTGACAATAATTATTCCCTTTCCATGGCCGTAAAGAAAGGCGCCCTTGATCTTTTTTTTCCATTTTGTTATTAATTTTACAACAAAAAATCACAAACTAACTACTGATTTTGTATTATAATGTCTATAAAATAAAAAAAAATAAAGTTTTAATTATTTACAAATATTCAAGTCGGATTACTTCTATCATTTAAATGACACACAAGCTAGAAAAGGAAAGATCTAATATCAATTAATTCGACTATTCGCGTTGTAAAGGCCAACAATAAAAAAGAAGAACGATGCAACGTTGCCATCTTTCTAAGTAGTCTTAGTTAAGTTGCAATAAAAATCTAATGGTGCAAGCGAAAATAATTTAAGTTACCCTTAATTTTAAGAGCTCCTTAATAAAGGTCTACTTAAGAGACTTTTAGTGCAACCGGCCATTAAACTTTTTGACCCCCTCTACATTTTTTTCTGGCGGCGGCCCTGGTCCCATATTAATCCGATAATGTGTTTTTTTAACTACCAGGTAGTTCTGGTTAGCAATCAGCTAAATTTAGAAAAATAAATTTAGGACTTCTTGTTATTATAGTATTTAGATGATTATAGGTCTGTTTATAAAGTTCAGAGTAGGACAGAGTAGGTTAGTGTAGGACTAGAAAGTGGAACTAAGTGTAAATAACGTATAATAATATGCGTTCAAGACTTATTTCAGAAATTAAAAATGGCTTTATGTTTAAATTAATAAACAAACAACTAACAAACAACTTTAAGTCTTGTTATAAAAATGCATCTAACTTTACTACTTCTAGAATTAGAGTAATTAAATGAAAACTAGTTTACACCAGAATTCATACCAAGCACCTAGTCCTTAATTACACTGACGATAACAAACGGTTTATTGACAAATAAGGGTAAAATAGAGTACTTTATTTCTGGATAACAAACAGACCTACTTACAGGTAACTCAACCATAAAGGTATTTTAGAGACTCAACTCCAGCTCCAGAGATATTACCCCTGGAATGCGCTGCTGGCAGTTTGGATTACAGACAGCCTTTTTCAAATAAAGAAGAGAAAAGGGAAAAAAACCTACCAGGGTTGTGATATTACTTGTATTCTTCGAGCATATTCCTTCTAAAGGCAGCCTTGTCGGTGAGAGCTCTACGTGCTGATTGGTCGGCGGGGTATATATCTTTAGAGCATATATAAACTAGAGGTAGCCCTGTCGCTCAGCAGTGCAAACAAGCAAGGGAGAGAGAAAGATAAAAAATCGCACACTAACTTTTATCTTTCGCTCCAACGTGGTTACTAGTCGGTGGGAGGGGTATATAAAGCGCTTTGCATGCTGATTGATCGGTCCCTTCCCGTCGATCAATCAGCACGTTAGAGCGAAAGAGAAAGGTTAGTCTGTTGTTTTTCTTTTTCTCTCGCACGCTTCTTCGCACTGCCGAGCGACAGGGCTGCCTCTTGTAGATGTATGCTCGAAGCTTGTATTGGATAAGGAGAGTAGTTCTTTTTAAATATTTTTGTATTTTTAATTTTATAACCTTACATTGTGATGTGGATGTGATAATACTGTTTATTTATAAAAATTGGTAATTGTTTACAAAACGGTTTTCTGCTATTTTACTATTATATGGTTAATATTTGGTATACACACCTTCTGTTATTTATTGATCATTTTCATATGACGTCACAGAGCTGGCGGCCATATTGCTGGAGGACAAACAATCAAACAAAACAACATCCCACTTTGAGTAACGTTAGGTTATGAAGTGTGTGTGTTTAATTTGTGTGTATTCTTCGATTTGTATGGTTTATCACTAAAGTTTAGAGTCTTGAAATTGGAAAAACATTAAAATGCCTTCCTTCTGTGCAGTTGTAGATTGTGGAATGAGAGGAAATCGAGACAATGTCCGATTTTTTAGAATACCTGCAGCTGTAAGTGATGAAGCTAAAATACGTCGTGAAATGTGGATACGGGCGTTGAAAAGGGACCCTTTTACTGAAAATCAGTTAAAATATCTTCGAATTTGTTCCAGACATTTTATAAATGGTGAGTTTTGATTCTAAAAAAAATAAGAATAGTGTTTTGCAAGGTCAACTTTTCCAGGTGCTCCAGCAAATTTAGCTGACAAAGATAACCCTGACTGGATACCTAATCAAAACATGGGCTACTTCAGTCCAAATGAGGCAAGTCAGGCCGGTCAGGCCAAAGTTAACAGACATAGCAGGTCTCTAAAACGCAAAAGGTTGAATCAGAATGAAGAGGTATGGATATATTATCTATTATTTTGTGATATCAGTGTATAAAAATATTTGTTATTTTATTTCTTCACCTACGAATTATTTGTTTTTCTAGCTCAAACAAACTCAAACAAATAGTGAAATTCCCAATGAAGTAGAAGACACTGTGGAAACCATGGAAGCAACTTGTGATGAGAACCATTCACATGTAGCTGTACAGACACATCTAACTATAAATGATTTAGACAAAATGTTTGAAGATTTTAATCACAGCAATGTCAGGATATACAATTTAGAACAACGATTGAAAAATTGTGAAATAAATGAAAACAGTTTTAGGAACAATGATAGCAAAACCCACTATTTCACTGGGCTTCCAAAAGCCAAAATGCTTTTTTTATTGTTTGAAAGTGTAGAAACTTATATTCCTGTTCATAATAACATGTTACTGTCCTCTTTTCAGCAAATAATATTAACACTTATGAAGCTACGTTTTAATCTACCATTTAAGTTTTTAGCGTATCAATTCAATGTAGCTCCTAGTACGGCTTCTAGAATATTTTATCAAATTATAGACATACTCTATGATACTTTTAAGGTGTTTGTATTTTGGCCAACTCGGGAAGAAATGCACAAAAATATTCCAACATGTTTCAGAGACACATTTGGCAACCGTGTAGCTGTTATTATAGATTGCTTCGAAGTTTTTATAGAAACAGCTTCAAATTTGGTGCATGCTGCTCAGTGTTGGTCAAACTACAAGCACCATCAAACAGTAAAATTTCTTATAGGAATTACACCACAAGGCACAATTTCTTATATATCTGAAGCCTGGGGTGGAAGATCAAGTGACAAGTTTATATCTGAAAATTGTGGTTTTTTAGATTTACTTCTTCCAAATGATGTTGTACTAGCTGATAGAGGGTTTTTGATAAAAGATAGTGTTGAATGTATAGGGGCTCGCCTGGAAATTCCAGCATTTACGAAAGGTAAAACTCAGCTTCATCCAATTGATCTTGAAAACACTCGTAATATAGCTACAGTAAGAATTCATGTAGAACGAGTTATAGGACTGCTAAAAAAGAAATATAAAATATTTCAAGGACCAATTCCAATGAGTATGGTATCAAATATTATCAATGACAAAAGTGCTTTGGACAAAATAGTTGTCATTTGCAGTGCTCTTATTAATTTATGCCCTTCACAAATTCCAAGTTACTGAAGCATAATATGTTTCTTTTGTTGTTGATTTTTTTTCATTTTTTAGTATCAATTTATTTTAAATATGCCTATATTGCTTTGGCTGTTTTTTTTTTCATTTTTTAATTATTAAATTAGTGCAAATAGATACTTATAAGTTTTATGTGTAGAATTTCATTTTTTAAATATTTCAAACATAGGTACGCAGGACAGAACTATGTTTTTTAATACATGTATCTGTAGTATTTTAATTTAAAAAATTATCGATTAAATAAACATATTTTTTTAATATATTGTTTTATTTTTGTGTTGAGACCCAACAATAGGTTTAGGCTTTTATTAAATTTGGACCATATAATTTTCAAAAAATAAAACATAAAACCAATGTTTGCAACATTATTTTTATTCAATATAGTAAAGTTTGTACATAATTTATTTACGGTAAGTACAATACAAATCTAATTAATTACAAATATTACAATGAGAATATTTGAGATATACAATTTTCACAAAACCATAAGGTTTCTGGCAGTTCTTTTAACCCCACACAGTCAAAATGAAACCATTCAATCTTACAGTCGTCATTATCACACTTAATCATCATTCGTCCATCATCCATTTGCTTGCAAACACACCATAACGATACTTTTGCTAGGCCAGCTTCTCCCGTAAAATACCTAGCAAGAAGTTCAGGTCTAATGACATATTTAAAAAATTGTAAGGCTTTACCTAAATTTTCCTCAATGAAAACTTCATCATATGCAATATTTTCTATAAATAGCGTTTTGTCCGACCAGATTACAAAATGACAAATCTTTCTTTTTAATACAAACATTTGAAATTGAACTTGATAATAGTATGAATGAGTTTTGTCTAATGATATTTTCCCTTTGACAAAATTCAAACACGTATTCTTTTTCATCACAAATTCATTGAGAGTCAAGTCTTTAAGTAAATAGGGACACTTCACCTCAATACATCCGGACCCACAACAACTACACTTAAACAAACCATCTGGAGAAGCACCAAGCTCAGGATCTGTAGGCGTAAGCCAGCCTTAGTGACGAAAAGTCTGAATGTGAATTTCCATTTCAAATAAGCAGCATCAATTTCATGTTTAAGGCCATACTTTGTTGCTTTGGTTGAAAATTGCATCTTCTGGGGATAACAAATTCCTTTGATAAGACTTAGTGAGGGTGTCTCCAATGAGGTTCTGCATACTGCTTTAAATTTAGATGCAGTTATTCGACCTACTCTTTGTTTAATCCAAAGTGCACTTAAGGCCTGCTCCCGTGTGGCTTCTTCAACCTGAAGAATTTCTTCTACAGAGAGCTGAATTTTCTTTTTGTTTCCAATATTTATAATGTCGTCATATGACTTTCCCCCATGTTCATATTTGTAAATGTCATCAATACTTAATGGAAGTTTCTTTGGAGCACTCTCTTCCAACTTGGACGCTATGGGTTCTAAAAGTCGGCCTGCAGCTGGATTGACACCAATATCTTGGAGTTTTTGAAGAAAGATACCCATCTGTTGCTTCCCCATTTGTGGTATACCAGTGAGACTTCGCACTTTGGCATTTCTGGTCCACGTCATGTCCTTTATGCGGCACATTTCAGCATTTTTTACTGCTGGTACTGGCCACGTAGACAACTGGGAGGTACAGGCTTCATCCTCTGAGGTTTTTGGTCGCTCATGTAGGTAAAAAAGCACAGCTGCTATGTGGCTGCAGACTTCGCCTAAACCAGCCATACATGTGCAGTGTCCGCTACATATGCTGCCATCACTGAGAACAATGATCCATACATCTAAAGCTTTTTCCCTGAACTTTTGGAATGTTTGACCTGAAACAAAGAAAATGATTACTTACTAACAAATTTTGTAATAATTCTAAGAATAAAATTTTGAAAAAATTAATCAATAGCGCACATTACTTTATTAATTTTATAATCTTACCTTGCCAACAACAATGTAAGTATTCACATTAATTTTCTTTACTCCAACACTCTGGACCAATCCTGCTTCATAAAATTTGTAAGCTTGCAAGCCCTTGTAAGCTTTTAGTTGCTGGCCAGAGTAAAAACTATGTGTTAGAATTAGGTAGTTCACCAAATCCATTATTGAAACCTCCGGCATTGACTTCATATCCCCAAAATCATTGTCTCTAAGAATATATGGATCAATGCCATCAATAACTTTTAGTTTATTGTCATATCTAAATTTTACGTCACCAGACAAAGTTTTATAGTATTCACTCCTCTCCATATTCAAAAACTCGAGAAAAACAATTAAATAATTAAGAACACTTGGGAAAACACCAACTAAAGAACACAAGTACAAGCTTACTGCGTACTGTGGACACTCAACACTGCGGTATAAAACTGACCATCATTTACCTTTTACAGGTAGAAGCATGCCCTAAGGTAGATACTACAAGTTACCTATGATAGAAAAACCCCAATAAAACTTTTAAATTCATTAGAATTGCGTTAAATACATCTGGTTTACAATGTTTACATGTTAACCTTATGGGGTGATAATATTTGTTTGTCCTCCAGGCCAAACAGCTGACCTGTCAAAGTCACGTGTTTGCAAATGATCTATCTGTCTAAATAAATTGGGATAAAAAAAAGCCTTTGACCAGAACTAACCATGTGACGAACTAAAAGCTTTTGAATTTTTTTAAAGGGTCGGTCATGGTTAGTTCGGTTTTAAAAAAGGGCTTTTTTACCCAATTATATTTGGGGTTAAAAAAGCAGACTAAAAAAAAGACTCCGTTTGGCAACACTGCACTTAACCTTAAAAATAATTTTTGCTGTTTCTTGTCATAACGGAGTTTTCGCATTTTTGAAGAAATCAATGGAATTTTTTAATTTTAAAATCGTAATAAAAATTTAAAACACATAATTTCTCCTCTGCGCAAGTTTTTGAAATCCCTGAGGACACTAAACGACTGTAAAAAATTTTTTGCCATTTAATCCAAAAATAGCAAAAACCGTTTTGTAAACAATTTTCCCAAAAAAATTACTTAATAAAAGTGAAATGCTGGTACGTATAAAACGATAATTAACTGAAATTGATTAAAAAGGCTTATCTTACTGAACCATACGCTTTAAAGGAAGTTGTTGCGTTTGTATTGCGTAATGTTATCTAAAACCGCATATTCTACAGTATGATTTAAAGAAAATAATCGTTTGAATAATATTCCAGGTACCAGCTTTAAGCAGTAAATAATCCACTTGTGTCTTATGTAGACGAAACCTAACTTTAGTAAATTTATTTGAAAAATTATGGTCAAAAACTGGCTGAATACTTTTGTAAATTTTAAGCTTTGAATAGTGGTGTTCGAAGGTTAACATTTAAATTTTTTTATGCAATTTTTTTGAACTTATCAACCAATGTAAAACATTCTTGAGGATAGAACTATTCGGATGTTATGTGAGGACATTTAAAGTGAAGTTTTAACTATCAACAGATATGCATCTGGCTTCCATTAAACCAAATAATTGATAAGAAAATTGGGAAAGGCTTCTTCTCACTCTCATCTCAATACTGAGAAAAATTGCAAGACCTTGTAAGGCACTGCAAGGCACTGTGAAGCATTTCTACACATTTCAGCACTCTGCGAGGCTGTGCAACGCATTGTGAGTTATTGCAATGCATTGCAACACGTTGTGAGGCCCTAAAGCGTTAAAGCATTGTTGGACACTTTGAGATACTGCGAGACACTGCATGGTATTATAAGGCATTGCAAAATAATGCAAGACACTGTGAGACACTGCGAGACACTCTGCATTGCCTTAAATAAAACTGCGAGACATTGCAAAGAACTTTAAGATACTGCAAGACACTCTGCAGTGTCCTAAATAAAATTTGTACACATATTGCAGACAGTAAGAGCTCCTCCAAAACTCATATCTATAGAATTCATGTTTCTAAATTGATAAAGTATTTCTGTGTTATTCCTATATTCTTTAATAAGGATAACTAGATATTATTGTTGATCTTTCTTTAGTAAACCCTAATTTTTTCCTTGATATTTAAACTTTAAAATAAAAAAAAATCTATAAATTATATGTTTTACTATGTGGTCGGGTAATAAGTTTACTAAACTAAGTTATCATAAAAACTTGGTTGCAAATAATTTTCTATTTTATAACTTTTTTTTTCTTTTACTTATTTGGTTAATAATAAATTGTTTGTTCTCAAAAAGCAAGTGTTGCCTACATTTTTCTAGGTAAGCAGAAGGTTCCATGTTTTAGTATGATTGGAGTTGTTTAGATTTTTTTTGAAGTTTTTTTTTAACAAGCACTGCACTAGATCACAGGATCATTTTAGTCTAATGCACCATAGAGACAAGATAAACAACATAAAGTGACCTGAAAGCAGAGGATTGTCCATCTTATTATTATTTAACATTCAAGCAGAAAATGGATTTATTCCTTGAAATTTGAAGTAACACTACAGCTCTAAGATATTACTGTAGACGACGACGACGTCATCAAAAACCTAGGTAATATTGATTGACTGAACAGAAAAGCTTTACACTATTTTTTACTTTATGTTACAAAGATTGATAAAAGGCAAATTTTAATATAGAGGTATTTTTAAATAATTTATTTTTTCATAAAAAATAGTGTTTAAAGAAGTAAAATATAACAATATTGAATGCTCTACCTCTTGTATTTATTTTCCATTTTATTTGGTTTTTAATTTAAAGCAGTTTATTAAATGTACCAATCATAAAAAAATTTCTACTACTTCTTTTCTAGAAAAATGTAATTTCCTTTCTTATTTAAGGAAGAGACAAACAAGTTTTTATCCCTTAGAGAAAAATTATTTTGTTCCCTTCATGGGGAGGAGTATGTCTTCATCTAGTTTTAAAAAGAGAGTAAAAATAATTTCAGTCAGCAAAACAAATAAAATATAAATAAAAGTAGTTTACCACTAAAATGTTAAAATTTAAGAACAAACGGCAAAGATTAGAAAAAAATCTCAGTTACTATTTCTCCTACAGATTTTCTCAGGCACCGTTTAAGGTCGTAAAAAATCTCTTTTCTTGTTATATTGTATATACCTAAATCAACAGGGAAAACAATTATAGCACTTAGTTTAAAAAAAATCAAAATCGGAAAAAAACGTTGTGTAGTCAACTTTAAAAAATCATATTTTGGTTACTGCAAAATCTAAAGGCTCTTATCAAGCATAGTTTTAAAGAACATAATTAATAACACCTGTATCTAAATTAACGTGTAAATAGTTATGGGGCAAAATTTTAAAAATAAAAAAAAAACGTTTTTTCGTTTCTTTTTTTTGCTTCGTTTTTAAAATACATTTTTGTCAAAATTTTTTTTGGCTTTAAATGTGACATTTTGAAAATAAATGTAATTCTAAAAAACTTTTATTTTTGTTGACATTGACGCGGTTTTTTATATTTTGGGGTCAATTGAACGTGTAAAACAATAAAATCCCCATAACGTTGTGGTTCCTTTCTAAAGTATATGGTAAATAGCCTATTAGTATTATTAAAATTACTTTAAAAAATAAGAGTAGTAGATGTTTTATTAGAGTAAAGAGCAACATCTTCATACCAATGGTGGTAAAGTGGCACTTTCCCTTATTGTAATATAAATTACCATTTAAAAAGTATCTTTTGTTTATCAATTTAATAAATTTACAAATTATTTGTCTTGTTTTAATGTTGATAATTTGTTTAAAAGGCAAAAATATTGTTTTTTTTAAACATAGAATGGCGAATTTTACAGGTAAACACATTTTACCAAATTTTTTTAGCCAAAATTATGAGGTTAGGCAAAAAATTAAATTATGCCTGCAATGGATTTTATTAACGATAATGTTAAATTAACTTTTAAAAATAATTTTTTATTTTTTTTATAAAAAAACGAAATTTTAAAAACCGCCATACAAAAAAACATTTTTTAAATTGGTTTTTATAAAAAGTTTGGTAAATATTTATTTATTTTGTAAACCACATTGTATCTAAATAAGCTCTCAATGTGCTTTTAGACTGATAAGACTACTGATAAACATAATGGATTCTGAAAATGCACTAGCTGAAGAAAGGGTAAGTGAAATAAGTGCAGTAGAAAGATATATGTGTAGTTGATAGTATTCGTTGTATATTATTTATAAGGTATTTTTATTTAATTTATTTATTAACTTTTTATCTTTATACATAAAAAATAATATTTAAAAGACTAGAATAAAGCTTTATTTGAATGCTAATTTTATTAAATCTTTTTTAAATTTTAAAAAAGTTTTTTGTGACTTTTTCCATTTTATTTAAAGGGCAAAAACAATTTTTAATTAAAATTTTATGAATATACTAGGACGAAAACTGGTAGTATTTTTTTTTTAAATTTTTTT
>JAHBCN010017077.1:0-18701 GCA_019359885.1 Listronotus oregonensis | reverse complement strand
ATTAAATGTTTTTAATAAAGATCTTTAAATGTTCATTGGACTGTTCTTGGATTTTATTTAAAATTTTAATATTTTTCTATCTATGTACTCTTTAGCACAACTTACGGTTTTTTTGACTTAAATCAAAAATTTTTAAAATGTGTGCATTTTTAAAAATCATAAATTATTTTGCATTAAAAAGCTGTTAAATTTTGATAATTTTATTTATATTTTTGAGATATTTTATTATTCCTTAAATGTTTTAAAAAATGTCCTGCCTCTTTAATTTTCTTGAATCTATCTTTTGAACTCCCATATTTCTATACATTTTAAATATTGTTTGGTAAATATTCTATAATAAAAAATTAATAAAGATTTTATGTGATTAAAATACCACTTTTTACGAAATACGTAACATTTTGTTGATAAATATATTTATAATAGTAAAAATTAGAAAAGTAACTTTAAATTAACTTCTAACTAAACGAAAGGATTTTTTGCTTATTGCTTGTTTTAATTGTGTTCGTATTCATTATAGAAGTTTTTTTAGAACAAAAAAATAGTTTTATTTAGTACTTTAATTTAACTCGTTTAAAAGTTTTTAATATTACCTAATTCCGTAGATATTTTCCTAAAGAAAGAGACGGTTAAGTAAAATAAAATATGTATTGTACTTTAAGTTGTTAAATTTTTGTGAGTTTTAAAAGAAGCATAGATTTAGCGAATAAAATAATATTGGTAAAGGATAAAAGTAAACTCTAACAGACCTTTTTTATACCAGACTAATCCCTACATCCAGAATACCCAATATTTAAATTATTCCAGTAATTTGTATTTTGGGATTATCAAAGTTTTTATCCCATATATATATATATATATATATATATATATATATATATATATATATATATATATATATATATATATATATATATATATATATATATATATATATATATATATATATATATATATATATATATATATATATATATATATATATATATATATATATATATATATATATATATATATATAATATTTTTTTATTTACCATTTTGATATTATACCGCTCTTGCCCTGGTAGTATTGAGATCGGGGCTAGTGCATATAATAAATTTGACATTTGACACTTTTTTAATTTCAGTTTCACCATGGTTAGAAATTAGGTTTTTTTTGCTTGTCGGCATTAAAAATACCGTATAAACATTAAAAGCTACAAATTATTTCATGACGTTTTAGCGCTCATCGTGGTGAGCTTTTTAAAAATGTATTTCTTCTCGGAAGTTTTACACCGTATTACCTACAATATACGTTTTTCAATCGCCACAAAAACAACTTTTTTACAGACATTTCAAGAACGTCCATCAATTTATAAAAAACAGAATCAATTGTCGGACAAGACATCAAATAACGACACTTTTCTAAAATTAAAAAGCTCCCGCTTAATTAATCACTTTCCACCGGGTACAGAGTACGTACATCTCGAAATTGAAAGAATATGTAATAAGAACACGCTAGTCATCTTGTACTATTTTAATGTTCAAACCAGCCACATATTACTTTAGACCCGTTGGGATTTTGTTGAATGGCAAAAAGATTTTATCTTTTTTATTGGTATTTTATCCCCGGGGATAGTTCGTTAAAGGAAAAAAGATTTATTTGAGATTGTTTTTTTGGATTTATTTTCAGCAAACAATATTTAACTTCAAGCTCATTTACTTTAATAATATGAGTTGTTGTTGATAGGAGGAAAAAAGAAAACGTGTGTGCTTATTTTACCTTTTATACAGTTTGGGGATGAAATGATTTCAAGTGAAGAAGGAATTGATGAGCATTGTCGTTAACAAATTAAGTTGTGGTGTAAATTTGGCTTAAATTTTTTGATGAAGTGTAACAGGCTTAAAAGGCTTACAAATAAGCTTCATTTTAAAGCACGACGATGTTGCACTTTTTATATGGATGGTTTCTTTGTTTTTGAAACCAAAATTTGTATGATAGTTTCAATGGTCTTGCGTACTTTCCTAAAATATTTGGTGTTTTTGTCTCAAATCAAAAGTTGAAAATCAGAAATAAAAATTACATGTTTTTAGCCCCACGTAAAACAAAACGGCGTTATTAGCTGTCATATTATGTGCCCCGGACCAGTTGTGTAAAAAAAAAATATGTATTTAAAATTGGCAAATATTGGTAAAGGGTAAATGATCATTTCTTGTGTATTTATGGAAATTTTGGGTCCATTGCCCCACCTTAGCCTGCTATCTAAGTATTTGGTTGTCATGCCGATGTACTTTTTATAAAAAAACAATTACAAGACAGACAATTTATTAAACTAATTAATCACTTTACTGTACGTACGGTATTGATTATATTACATTGATTTAAGACTTTTTCTTGGTAATCCCCAAAGGAAAAAAAGAGATTGTTTTTTTGATTTATTTTATTTAACTTATTTACGCTTTTTAAGGGGGCAAATATTGAAAATGAGCATTGATAGTTGTGGTAGGTTAAATTTTTTATGTCCTGACAGCTTCCTATGACATACAAGTATATCAAAATCAAACTCATGACTTTGCTTGTGTAAGGCGGTAAAGGCATTTCTTGTGTATTTATGTCCATAGTTTTTATTTGGTTGTCATGCCGGGAGAGAGGCCTTGATTTTTAAGGGGGTATAAAAAGCAGATAGGAGGTTTTGTGCTTTATGCATACAAGTTCTGAGATTTAGTTTGGTTGTAAAAATTTATAAGTCCGTTGTTTAATTATTCTGTTGATTTGCTTTATTGAAAAGTTATTTTGTTTTAAAGTTTTCCTTACTTTATTAAGTGTTTCTGCGCGGTATTCTGGTGAGGTTAAAGTTATCGCCCTATTGGCTATTTTTTGTGAATTAGGATGGTGTGAATTGTATTATAACTTAAATTTGCTGCAGGCAAATTATGTTAACCAATCACTTGTATTTACTTGTTTTTTTTTTGGCCTTGCAAACGAGTGCTTTGGCCAGGGAAATACTTTAATACTGACAATAGTTATTTACATGTATTAATTACATTTAAAATATGAAGGGTACAGGGGAAAAACGGTCTAAGTTAGCGAAATTGAGATACTGACGTCGTAAGATAGAAAAATTGTTAAATTTTGTTCTAAAAAAAATCTTCAACAAGAACGCGATAAATCAGGAGATAATAAATAAAAAAATTTTGCCGTACCGGAGAATAACGTGATAAATCCCTGCGGTACCGAGCAAAAGCGGGCTATGTCGTGTTTTTATCTGTATATTCGGCAGCGTTGTGCTCGCTATTTTAAACGCTTTGTGTCATTGTCATTGTCATGTGTATCCAATACTAATTTCGGGCGAAAAATTTTCCAATATGTGAAGTTTTTAAAAGTTTTGTAGAAAAGAAGCTTAAAAAAATTTTATTTTACCGGTGCATAATTAACTGGATATACGGGAAAATTCTTCCCTATAAAAAAGAACTTTAATTTCCTACACTAATCGAATTAATAAATTTTTATTTTAGGTGATTAGATTCATGTGAGAATACCGAAGATCATTTTTTAGTTCAGTTTTGTTTTACTACATTAGTTATATAGGCATGACGCTGGATGATGAGTAAAATCATAAAATTTGACTTAGCCCTTTTTTTCCCTGTACCCTTCATGTTTTAAATATGCTTTCGAGATACAAATAAAAATATCTTTCTTTTACAAAAATTTTATTTTTACGTAAGCAACGTATTTTGTAATCCATATTAAAAAAAAAACAAATATCTTCAAAGGTATCAAAGACATGCATGCATTAGCCTAATAAAAAAATATTTTAATCAAGAGTTAGAGAGCTGGGATCTATGGGTATAGATCCTAACTATATAAAATAAGTAAGGATACCATGCATTTAATAAAATAGATGATTTAGGTAATAAAAGAGTAGAAGAGAATAGAATTGTTTTAAAAAAGTGTCATTAAAGATTAATTATCAGAAATTATCGTATACCTTTTAAAATTAGTGTTTTATTTAGTCGTTAATTATCTTTCTTTAAAATTAATATTTGATGTACTAAAAACACTCAATATTCAGGATATCTAGTTCTGAGTTTAATTTGCGCTGCTATACAAAGTAACGATTTTATATTCATACAATTTATTATAAAATTATATTATTATTTTACTTAAAATCTTAACAATTTTTTGTAGTGAATTCATTTTTTACTCGCCAGGAGAGATCGCTTTGGTCCAGGTACCACGATATAGAGTCGTGTCCGCACTGAGTCGCTTGACCCTTCCAAACTTGCAGTTTACCTAAAAAAAACTTTAAGAAAATCTTCGAAAATCAAAAAACTAGCCAATTTTTTGATGACAAGTAGGTCATTGGTTTTAAAACAATAAAAAAATCAAAAAATATTTTAAAAAATTAAAAAATAATTAAAATTAAAATAACTTTTTTATTGATTTAAGAAATTGAGAAGCTCTAAGAACTTTTCTTATAAATAATATTAATAATTTTTAAGATTTTTTAGATGATCTGCAAGTTTTGAAAGGTTAATTGACTCTTTGCGTACGTAAATCAATATCCTAGGACTTAGATTAACACGGTGTGTTTTGGCAAATAATACAAACAATATTTTTTAATATACGTATTTATACTTACAAATAAAATCAATTGGAACTGTTAAAAAAGTATTTTTAGTCGATAATTGCTTTTAAATAATTTAAATAAATAATAAAATTTTCGTACTTTTCTTACTTTAGTAGTTAATAATTTACCTAATTATGACAATTTTTAGTTTTATTTTTCAAGAAACTGTCCACGTTGTTATTTAAAAATATTATTCTCATTTTGGAAGATTTTATTATTCTCAACATATTTTTTTAAAAATTTCCAATACTTTTTATTAGCTAAACTATATTAATAAGATGTAGCTCTTGGTACTTGATAATCTTTTTAAACTATCGGTAGTGTTTGTATAGACTTTTTCTGTTGAAAGAAATCCATCTTATTCCACAATGTCAAACAGAATGACACTATTTTGCTAATAAACATATTCACAATATAAGTGATTATGAAAGTAACTTTACCACAATGCTGCTCATAACTCATTTTAATTCGGCTTGTAGGTATTAGTTACAGTCCTAAAATGTTTTTAACTATTTTTTCGGTTTGACCATTAGTTTTGCCTTTTCAATATTTACTAATACCAAAGATTAAGATTTTTGTCAAAGAAACAGAGAACTAATGAAGGATGTAAAGTAATTTTGTTATATATTATTATATACAATATATTTTCAATTTTTGCATTTAATAATCAAATAGACATGTTTGGTCTGTTAAACCGAAAGCTACAATTTAAGTGATTAAAACAAACTCACCAATGAGCGCGCTAGTCTAAAAACTATTTACAATGTCATTATTAGTGTCTTCTACAAAAAAACTTTAGTGCTCTACACAAAGACTCATCTTAGTGCTTTAAAACAAAAAACAAGCATATAGTTTAATTACTGTGTCATCTTGGACGAAGTTCTTATCACCTTCCGTCGCCGTGATCAGAAAACTTCGCCGTTCCGTCGGTCAAATGAAGCGTGGCAACCGCGCCGCTCGACACCAGGAGGACTTCTTCGTAGCGAAGGCTCTCCGATGGGGTGCTCCAGGTCGCGCTTGCGTTTTCTGCCTTGTATTGTTTCTAACACTGAAAAAATAGCAAACAGGTGGTGGATTTTAGTACAAATTATAATACTGTAAATTATAGGCCAGGGGAAAACAGATAAAGAAAAATATTAGGAGTTTTTACTGCGCTGGAAAGTTAATAGGTTATGGGAAAAAGGCTTGCCGGTACATAATCTTAATGTTTGATTACTACTTTTTGGGACCAAAAATTGTTAAGCAATTGTATATATATATATATATATATATATATATATATATATATATATATATATATATATATATATATATATATATATATATATATATATATAATATATATTTATATTTTATATATATATATATATATATATATATATATATATATATATATATATATATATATATATATATATATACAGTGCTTTCATTTCAAAACGAACCACCCTAAATATCTTTAAAAAAAAAACACTCACCAAAAAAACAAAGAAACACGTCGATTTAGATATACAGGGGGAAGTTTAATTTCGTATTTGATAAAATTTTATCGGTCACCTCCTAACCTCCAGTTAACCTCACTTTGATATGTCAAATGGCAACCCCCATAGTGTGACACATCATTGTAAGCGGCATGAAATTTGCTATCCAACAGTACTAAGAAACTTTAAATCGATGGACGTAGAAGCGACTTAGAAGTAAAAATGTGTGTTAATTAGTTTATCGTGTTCAAATAATTTATTTTATCAAATGCTCAAAATGTGCGCCGTTATTGGCGAGACAATAATAAAGTCTGTTTTGAAATTCTTCATGAACGTTGGCGAAAGTTTGTATGGTAATACCTCTGCATTCTAGTGTAATTCTACATTTAAGTTCTTGAATATTTGCAGGTGGCGTTTTTGTACACTTTACTTTTTTAAATAAACCCAGAAGAAAAAGTCTAGAGGAGTTAAGTCTGGAGACCGTGCTGGCCATTCGATGGCACCTCGTCTGCCTATCCATGTGCCTGGAAACTGTTCATTGAGCCACTTCTCGAACTGCTAAAGCATAGTGGGAGGGGCTCCATCTTGCTGGAAATGCAAATTATTTTCACTGAGTTCCATAGCACCATTTTCATCCACCTGATTTTCCAAAGATTGGACGATAGAAGGGTATATCGCATTTTCCAAAAGGTTCAGATACAGTTGCCCAGTTAAATTTTCTTCCAGAAAGAATGGTCCGATAATTTCGTTTCCATAAATATCTGCCCAAACGTTGATCTTCTCTGGAAATTGAGTATGTCCTTCCTGAAATATGTGCGGATTTTCATTATCCCAATATCTGCAGTTATGTCTATTAAGAATTCCATTTAAGAAGAAAGTTGATTCGTCAGAAAAGCAGATATTTTTGATCAAATGAGGGTCTTCGTCAATTCGCTGGCACATTGATTCGCAAAATTCTATTCTTCTATCATAATCGTCTTCGTAGAGTTCATGAAGAATTTGTATTTTGTATGGAAAAAACTTATTCTTTTTCAAAATTTTGTGCACGGAACCCGTCGTTAACAACGTCGGATCTATTGCGAACTGTCCTAGTACCTCAACCTGGCGTGCTTCGTCTAAAACCCTTTCATTAGTACTTTTCTTGTTGCATACAGATCCACTTTCTTCAAACTTACGCACCAATTCCATTACATATTTATGCCCCACGTTTTTATTTTGATGCCTCTCATTGAATACTCTGGCGGTTCTACGCGCGCATCGATCTTCAGCCCCATATAGGAAAATTATTTCTATTCTCTCTGCTAGAGTATACACCATTTTAAAATCAAGATTCTTAATTTTAAACTAACGATGTCAAAATGACAATCCTAACAGTAATATTTAACTGGTTCCTAAACGTCTTAAAAACTTGTGCTATTGCAGTGTTTTGCTGTAGCAGGTAACACAAAAAATAATAATTGGAATGAATGCACACTAAAATAGTCTGCGAGGAATTTCAAAACAAGCTTGTCTCACCAATAACGGCGCACATTTTGAGCATTTGATAAAATAAATTATTTGAACACGATAAACTAATTAACACACATTTTTACTTCTAAGTCGCTTTACGTCCATCGATTTTAAAGTTTCTTAGTACTGTTGGATACCAAATTTCATGCCGCTTACAATGATAAGTCCCACTCACGGGGTTGCCATTTTACATATCAAAGTGAGGTTAACTGGAGGTTAGAGGTGACCGATAAAATTTTATCAAATACGAAATTAACTTCCCTGTATAACCCAAATCGACGTGTTTCTTGTTTTTTTGGTGAGTGTTTTTTTTTAAAGATATTTAGGGTGGTTCGTTTTGAAATGAAAGCACTGTATATATATATATATATATATATATATATATATATATATATATATATATATATATATATATATATATATATATATATATATATATATATATATATATATATATATATATATATATATATATATATATATATATATATATATATATATATTTAAATGATACGGCATGTATCATGTAAATTTACAAAAAATTTCAAAGGTTTTATTTATGAAATTGAAAAAAAAATAGTTGTATATTGATACTGTCATGTAAAATTTAAAAAAATAAGAATTGATATTATACAGGAAGTATCAAAAATATTACCTATTCGAGATACTTATGCTAACATATTATATTTAATAAAATGATCTTAGACTAATATGAATTGTAATATAATTTGCATTCTTTTTGATTTTTGGTAGTAAATTTATTTGTATCATATTAACAACTTTTAATCTTTTTAACATATAAGAAGTTTTCTTGATTGTAAAATAAATAGAGCATGCTTAGATATAATACAATTTTAAGAACTACTTCTTCTTCTTCTTCTTCCTGGAAGCCGTTTTAATTCACTACCGGAGGCAGCGCAGCCTCTTGGGCTTTTTGTGTCTAATCTGCTATTGTCTTTTATACCAATCCTCCCATAAGTCTTGTTCCTTCTACAAGTCTGTATAACTTCGAGACTGGTTGATTGATATATTCCTGTGGGCTCATTTTCTGTTGCCCAAATAATGCCTGTTTTGTGTGATGAAACGCTTCACATTCACACAGGTAGGCTGTTTCTTCCCCCTCGTCGCACATTCTGCAACTTGGGTCCCCATTGTATGAGCCTATCTTGTTCTTCTTTTTGGCTTACAATTAGTAGTTCTCCCTTCGTTCTGTTGGATGAGCCCCTTATTAATCTTTTTCCATGTCTTACTCTACTGAGGTTTCCCCAGTATTTCTCATGTTTGTTTTGGATCCACTCCCTGGTTTGCCCTCGTGCTGTGGTTTTGGTCACTCTAAGGGCAGGTTTGGGTCCAAAGTATGGTGTGGATGATTTATATCTCGCTAGTTTATACGCTTTTTCATTGCCTCCTATTCCAGAATGTCCTGGTACCCACAGGAGAGTTACCCTGTTGCGTTCTCCCAGGACTTTCAGTTCTTTTTGTCATTTCCAGCTTGGACGTCACCTTGGGGTTTACTATTACTAGTGACGCCTGGCTGTCTGTTATTATGCAGATCCGCTCCTGTTATTTTCTTTTGTACAGTGCAGTAAAGCATATATTTCTGTTTGAAATACAGTACTGTGTGTTCCTAGTGGAATGGAAAATTGTGAATTCCTCATTTCACTGCACACACCCGCTCCAGTTCCCTGCCCAGTTTTGGAACAATCCGTATACCAGATGATGTCTCCAACCGTGCCGGGAAGATCGGGTTGCTGCCACTTATTTTACATTTATACCTCGAAGTTTTTGTTGAATGAGTGTTGAGGAATCATCTGGTCTGTTCTCTCGTCCAGGATGTTGCCTATTATCTTAATAAATTATTTTTGGTGTAATTATAATCAGACTTGACTAAAGTAAAAATAATATTGGTCCACTGCTTATAAATTAAAATAAAATAAAATAAAAAAAATATATAAAATATGCAATGGTTTTCGTCTGTTTTTAATCCTAAAGTATAATCGTTTTGTCTGGTCTATTAATAATGTAACTTTACTGGAAAATGTTTTAAAGGTCAAAGTTTTTGTTGATTTTTTGAATCAAGGTTGTCAGTAGGGTTGTTGTTTGATAAATTATTGAGTGGAATACGTATAGGTAGTTTGATGGGTATATGGCTATTAAAATTTCATAAAACAAACCGAACATAATATATGTTTACTTTTACCTGTATCTCTTAATAAATTTCTGATCGAAACGAAATAATAAATGTAGTTATTTTTTTATAAAAACTTCTGTAATGAGTACGTTAAAAACTTTTTTATTTTTTGAAATTATTGGTTTACAGAAAAAGAAAAATATTAATATTTTACAGGGTGTTCGAAAAATGCACCGCCAAATTTCAGGAGGTTATTCCTCATTAAAAAATATTAAAATTAGTTTAAAAAAATATGGATCTGAGAATGCATAGATGTTAAACATTTTTCAAAATATAGGTTTTTTTGTAATTATTTTAAATATCCTGTAACCAATTTTCTTAAAATTTCTCAGTGTTATTTTTAGTAATAAAGACCTTATTAAATTAAAATTATTAAGTCCAGTCTTAGGAGACACCTTATCGAAAATAATTGTGAAAAAAATGTACGCCACTGACATTTTATGAAATTTTTTTTAAATAATCAAATAAAAATATAACTTTTTTATCTCTGGCTTCGTTTTTGAGAAAAAATATAACTAAATCATTGCAAGTCTCATATTCATTTTAATTTGCAACTAGAGTGAACTGTTAATGGGGTCCAGAGCCTTGTAGTGAATTGGTTTTAGTTTTTTTGTTAAACAAAGCAATACAGGAAAATATCTTAAGAGACAAAAAAGTTGTATTTTTATTTGCCTTATCTAAAAATATATATAAACATTGCAAAAAAAGTCAGTGGCGTACATTTTTTTCACAATTGTTTTCGATAAGGTGTCCCCTAAGGCGTCACTGGACTTAATAATTTTAATTTAATTAGGCCTAAATTGGGCCATTTACTAAAAATAACACAGATAGCACTCAGTTTAAGTGCACCTAAAGTATATTAATTTAAGCGCAGTTATTTTTTGGTACCTATTATTATTAGGTACTTTAAAACACTTGTAAGGTTGCCTAAATCCCAATTTTTACATAAAAAAATAATAATTTGGGCTAAAGTAAACTTTTAGTTGTATAAGTACCAATGAAACATACCATTCAAGTGCCTAATAATAATGGTTTATTTTTTTTAAGCAGGTCGATTTTGTTCGGTTTATAAAGTAACTTAAGCTCATTAAAAAAAAATTTATATGAAAAAGCTACAGCAGCAGGATTCTTTTCTCCTCTATATTTACGTATCAATATTGGCAAGTACTTTTGTTTTTTTTCAATTAAAATCTAAATAAATGAAATATTAAAAAAAGGTAAACACTTTATTAAATTTTTTAATTTTAATTGTGAATTTAGTAATGTACGGAGTTTTTTAACATAATTTTGCATGCTTTTAAAGGTATTATTTGAAGGAATACAAAAAAAAAAATGTTTATACAAAAGTTTTAAGATTTTTTCTGAAGATTTTAGATATGACTTTGAGAAAAACAACTGACGATTAAAAACTATTTATATAAAAAATGAAAATCTTTTTTTTTTTTAATAAAACACCTTGTACCCTGTATTTTATTAAAAATATGAAATTTTCGTGTTTTCTTCTTTTAAAAAAATATAATATGTCTTTGTTTGGAAAAGCAGCTTTATAACAATTCAACTTTAAATTTTCATTTTATGTGCATTAGAGCACATCTCTTTAGGTCTAGTAAACCGTGAAAGCCAAACAGAGCTTCTATGTTGGATCCCGCTTGGCCAAGAATGACGACAGATAACAAAACAAATAAATTGACATAATATGAACAACACAAGTGCATAATAAGGATTGGCTAGGCTCCACAAAAACCGATACACAAGGCAGAGCAGCAGAAAATTTTGCAATCAGCAACTCGCTCACCAATCCAATTATGGAACCTACCTACTTTCCTAGGGTTCCCACCCATAATTCTAACCCCCTAGATCTCTTTCTTACTTCCACCCCGAACTCTATCAAGCATCAGTAACTGCTCCCCTTGGTCGCTCTGACCATGGTTTGGTCACCGTATCATACTCCACTCATTTTGAGGCAACTGAAAGCATGCCGCCACGAACCGTCTGGCACTACAATTCGGCCGACTGGGATGGTCTGAGAGATTTCTTTGCCAGCTACCCTTGGGATCCTACCTGCTTTTCTACTTTCGATCCTTCCGAAATATGCAAACAAATTACCGAAACAATTCAACTAGGCATTAAAACCTATATTCCCCACACTAAAAAGAACCCCATAACTTCAAATCACAAACCGTGGTTTTCTAAATCCTGTGACAAAGCCAGACTTTTAAAAATTCAAGCCCACAAAAAGTTTCTTCAAAACCCCAGTCCCGAAAATCGACAGGCTAGCATCGAAGCGAGAAATCCATATAATCAGACCATCTCAGAAGCAAAAGACCGGTTTAACAATCGAATAAAAGATAAAGTTCTCTCTTGCTCAAATGGCAGTAAAGCTTTCTGGTCCTTTGCCAAAAATATTAGTTAGAACTTTTGCACAAATTCTTTTCCACCCCTAATATCTGAAGACGGAATTGTCTCTACCTCCAAAGGAAAAGCCGAACTATTTGCCAAACAATTTGCTGCCAATTCTACGCTTGATTCTCCTATTAATCTTCCTCTTCCAACAGTTGTCCCTGTTTCTCATAAAATGTCCGATATCATTTTTAAAGTCAAACAGATCAAGCGTATTCTTTCTTCTCTTAATACTAAAAAAATATTCTCTTAATACTAAAAAATCGTCTAGGCTGGATGGCATACCAGCAATCGTCTTAAAAAGATGTGCTCCCGAGCTTGCACCCATCTTAACTCGCCTCTTTCGAATCTCTTACGACACGGGCATTTTCCCGGAAAGTTGGAAAGCTGCACGTGTGCAACCTATCCCCAAAAAGGGATCCAAAAGTCTCTTCTTTCAGTCGTTTGCAAAGTAATGGAAAAATTCATTGATTCCCAAATCCTAAAGTATCTGGAAAAACATAAGATCTTACATGATAGACAATATGGATTCCGTCACAGTAGATCCACAGCTGATCTTCTTTCCTTTGTCTCACACAACTGGAACAAGTCCCTTGAGTTTCTTGGTGAATCCCAGATCGTTGCTCTTGACATATCCAAAGCTTTCGATCAGGTCTGGCACGATGGGCTTCTTAACAAACTTCCTTCTTACGGTCTTCCACCTAAGCTTTGCTCTTGGCTTTCCAGTTTCCTTTCTAATCGACGTATATCAGTTAGTGTAGATGGTCATTCCTCCAGCTTCTACCACATTAATGCTGGGTGCCCCAGGGCTCAGTGCTGGCACCCACGCTGTTTCTTCCACACATTAACGATCTTCTCTCTTCCACAATTAATCCCATTCATAGTTTTGCTGACGATAGTACCCTCCACTCTAGTATTCAATTTCTTAAGCCACCGTGTAATTCTGATTTCGAAAACAAGCGCAGGTCAATGCAGATATCTCTTTCACAAGACCTCAAACTTATCTTGGATTGGGGCGCCAAAAATCTAGTTCAGTTTAATGCCTCGAAAACACAGTCATGTTCGCTGTCGCGAAAAAAGTCTGCAAATGCTCATCCCTTACATATGAGCAGCCAAGTTCTGCAGAACAAAGAGTCGTTTAATCTTGTCGTTGTTACTTTTGAGAATAACCTTAACTGGCACAAACATATTACATCCATAGCTTCGGCAGCTTCAAAAAAGATTGGATTCCTTTTCCGAGTCAGAAAATATTTCTCTTCTTCCAATCTGTACACTCTGTATGTATCCCAAATCAGACCCTCTTTAGAATATTGTTCTCATGTCTGGGGAGTGGCGTCCCCTACAATACTTAGCATTCTGGACTCCATTCAAAGAAGAGCTGTTCGTCTTATTAATGATCCAACGCTCACAGAAAGGCTTCCTCTTCTTGCCCACCGTCGAGCTGTAGGGGATCTGTCGCTCTTCTATAGGTATTTCACGGCTTTTGCTCAGAGGAATTGGCCAGTATAATTCCTTCTCTGGCAGCTCCCAACAGAGTAACACGTAGTGCAACTTTTATGCATCCTTTTACAGTTCAGTTAGAGAGACTCCGAACTTCCCGCTTTCTTCGTTCCTTCATCCCTGGAGTGTCGAGACTGTGGAACCTGCTGCCCGTATAAGTTTTTCCTTCTTCTCCAAATGTCCAAAAATTTAAGTCCCGTGTAAACAAACTCCCTCTCACCACACTAAAGACACCCACGGTATGTTAGTACTTAGGCATCAGTCTTCGTGGACTGTCCCAAGATAAAAAAAAATATTCGTTATTACAGTAGTAGATAATATTTTTTTCTTTGATACAAAGGTTTGTTTTATTTGTCGTCATCCTTGATCAAGCTGGATCCAACACAAAAGTTCTGTTTGGCTTTTACGGCTTACAAGACCTAAGTCACCACCATATTTCACATTTTTAATAAAATACAGAGTATTTCATTAAAAAAAAAATCCGATGTTTCTATTTTCCAATTGCCAGTTGTTTTCCTAAAATTACCATTAAAAGCATGCCAAATTATATAGAAAAACCATGTACACAAAGAAACAGAAGTTTAATTTCTGTTCTTAAAAAAATAATTTATATGGGGATAATTTACGTAAAAGATTCAAAAATAAGAAACCTTGAATAATGTTTAGTAAAATTTAATAGAATGTGCGTGTGACATTTAAATTGAAATCATTAAAAAGTATACTTGGCTTGGCCTTAAAGGTAAGAGTATTTGCCTTTAAATAAAGTTCTGTGAATCACCTTATTTAACCGATATTTTTTTCTTAATAAAGTTTTTTCACTTATTGCAAAGCTTTTTGTGCAAGGCTTACATTTCGAATTTTTGTATTTATCAGGTTTGCCCGAGTGATGTATTTTTTGAGTTACTGACTTTTTATTGCAAATTTGTTTAACACAGGACAGTTAAAAAAAGGGGCAAAGTTAATCAAAAATAAATAGTTAAAAAAAACTTTTGGAAATCAAACTTTCCAGACAATGCTGTTCGGTCCTTACCTTATAATTAGCTTCTAATAATAATTTTATAAAAAATGAATTATTGTTAATCTGCTTTAGCAGGTAATTAATAAGACTTTTATATGATCTAATGATTTTATTAGTGTATAGTTTTCGTTTTTTTTTGTGAACTTGCCGAATTCAACTCATTTTAAAGAAATATATATATATATATATATATATATATATATATATATATATATATATATATATATATATATATATATATATATATATATATATATATATTTAAAATAAGTAGCATTATTGGATTTAAATTTAAAATAACATAAATTTAAAATACAAAAAGATGTTTGCTTTACGCTATTTAAATTAAAAAACTATTAGTACGGGATCCGAATTATACATTTACCCCTCTACCAACCGCATAACCCAATAGGTTGGCTTAAAAATCATGGTCAAAGGAATGAATATTTAAAAAAAAATTGTTACATTCTGTATAATGTCAATTTTTTTTTTATTCTTCATAACAGTATTAATATACCACTTTTTTTTAATTTTATAAATCAAAATTTTAATAATTTCTTTACTTTTAAATTTTAGAAAATTCCACATGCTTTATATATGAAATTAAGGAAATATTTTTTAGTGAGGTATTAATCGGGTCATATAAAATAAAAAAAAAAAAAATATAATTGAAATTGTACATGAAGTATCAAAAATTTTTCTATATGTTTTTTTTAAACCATACTCTTGACCATAATTTTTTAAACAGTATACTGGCGATACTTTTATTAACATATTGTATCTGATAAAATAGTTATTTACCTAACAAGTGCGGAAAGTGATACTTTTCCGCACGCGACGGCAGTTACACACAAGGGTAGAAAAGACACTTTCCGTACGTGTTAGGTACAACATTTTTTCTACGAGTGTGTAGAAAAAGTTAAACTATACAATCATTAGATAATATTTATTTTTACCATTACTACTAATTATTATTAACAACATTAATCGTAAAAGAATAGTTGGTAGCATTTTGCAAATGAATCGCAGAGGCAAATTGTTGTGGGTAAGTTGCGGAGTTGGAGATTGCCGTTGAGGTGCAATTGAACCGGTCGTCGTTATAGGTAACAGAGACACAATGTTGCTTGCTAGAAGATGGTACAATGGACCTTGGGTGCGTTTTGCTGTGTTCAAAGGTAGATGAATTTTGGGATAATATTTTGTTTGATAAGTCCTTCTTGTAGCTTGTAGAGCTTTCTAGATAGCCTTCTGCAACAGATGATGACTTCCAACCTCCAAGTCTTTTAATATTTGTTATGCCTTCACCAGAATTAGCTAACATTGTAGCTGAGGAACGGCGAAAGCTATGTCCCGTGTAAAGTTCTGGGTTTGGAAGACGTAAGTCGGTAGCTATTTCAGAGGGCATCTTGCCAAAAGTATTTATTCCTATGCACTGGACAGTACAAGCCAATTTTTTGTAATTACCAAAAAATCTTCTGTGTGGAGTTTTGGGCTTTCGTAAACTGAAATACTTTCTATACAAAGCTAGATATTTTCCATTTTCAATTTCCTCGGAAATGACAAAACTTCGGCTAGAGTGGTTTTTGGAGTCTGGAATATTTACAATTAAAAGATTCCCCTTATCGTCAATATCATCAATGCTAATTTTCATCAATTCTTCTCGACGACACGCACCAGCTAGTCCGAAAATTGTAGCTACCTTCATAGCCAGATAGACATCATTTGGAGTATCATTAATAAATTTTGCTATTTCATCTTTCGGGTAAATTTTGGCCTTCTTGGGTCCAAATCCCACATTTTGCTTCTTCAAAAATGATGTAACTTTGAAATATTTGCCCAAATCCATGTTCTTTTCGATCTTAATGACACTTTTTAACATGGAATACCTTGACCATAAGGTATTGGGTTTACATGTTTTAGCAAGTTCCGCGTAATATGCCATAAAAACTTCTTCTTTCATACTTTTGATTTTTTTCTCGCCACACCAGCTTGTAAATGCTGTATATGCTTTCTCGTACCTGTGCCTCGACTTATTTCGGCTGCTTTGAGAATGGATTCAGGTAATTCCTCGTCAGAAGACTCCATGAGAAATGTTTTTTTTTTCAAAATCGACGATACTGATCAGAATGTACTAAAGACACTTTTAATTATCGATGACTTTTAATGACTTTGATCTTTTATAATATGGACACCGGCACCGGTCAAAACTAAAAATCTGACAAGCAAGTTTAATATATACCAGGATGTTGGAAACAATGTTTTTAAAACAATATTAATTTTTAGTGAATATTTCGTTGATTTTACACCTAATTTGTACAAATAAAAGAATACTATGTCAATAATAGAATTATACTAAGTCAAACTTCAGAATTAAAAACATTTTAAGTACCTGTTTAAGTGGGAAATTTGCAAGGGTTTACTTTTCCGCACTAGTGCGGAAAAGTGCTGCTTTCCACACGCTGGTAGAAAAATGGTTTTTTATTCGGTTGGCAGATGGCCTTTAATTTGGATCTATATTTTGTACAGGGTGTCCCAAATTCGAGCCTCATCAATGGAATCTCAAAAACTTGAAGAGATACGAGAGCGGTTAAATGGAGGCAAAGTTGCGCAATTTGATGGTGATCAAAATGCCTACTTAAAGGTTTAAAATATCGAAAACTTTTGGGAAAAACCGAATATTCGCGATTTTATTTTTATTTTTTATGACTTTGAACAAATATACCAAAATAAATTTTACATTTTCATTGATACTTTTTCTGTTTTACAAGATGGTGTTATTAGATTTACACACGGACGTCTCGTCTTTGACCTGCCACCATCAACTTTGTTTTTTTAAATATGGTCCTGGATTTTTTATTACGGATTTTAAAAGCTTCTAAAGTCCCAAAGCAAATGTATCGCACTTTTTTGAAAAAAAAAATATATATATTTTAATGATTTCCTGAAAAGATCTTACCAAAAATCTATTTTCTGTCTCTCTTTAACACATGATTTCTTATTGAAATTGCCATTAATATAAGTTTTTTGAATAAGTGCAATACATCATTGGTTTTGGAACCATAATAACTCTTAAAATTCGTTATAAAAAAATCCAGGGCCGTATTTAAATTAACAAAGTTGATGATGGTAGCTCATAGACGATACATTGGTGTGTAAATCTAATAACACTGTATTGTAGAACAAAACAAGTAGCAATAAAAATGTAAAATCTATTTTGTTTTATCTAATCAAATAGGGTATTAAAAAAATAAAAATAAAATCGCGAATATTTGGTTCTTTTACCAAAAACCCCTGAAAGTATTCCAAATTTTTAAACTTTTAAGGTGGCATTTTGGTTAGCATCAAATTGCACAACTTCGCCTCCATTTAACAGACCTCGTATTTATTTAAGTTTCCGATATCCCAATGTTGAGGGAATTTGGGACACCCTGTACATTTTCCAAAATATATGGAAATAAAAATAAAAATTTGGGTGTAAGTGGTCGTTCGATCGAGAGAAGGGCATTCTTTCGAGTCCACGAAATGAGACTAGAGAATAGCTTTTCTAGCCTCGTCTCGCGGCAAGACTAATTTATAGTACAATTAAATTTGATATATGTTTCAACAAGTTTATTAGGTAAGTCTACCAGATACTCCTAGAAAAAACTAAAAATAGGTCGTTCTGCTAGCCTTGGCGTGATATGTTATTCAATGTGGAAAAAAGATAAAGCCTAATTACAAGTGGTCAGGGAACGGATTAGACAGGCACACGAAACCCACCCTTAAAATTAAATAATCAGCCTGGTGAAAGTCTGTGGCTATTTTTAAATGTTATATCATACTATATGTCCAATCATACTATATGAAAATCCATAAATAGTCCATTACATTAATTGTGAACACAGAATAAAGTAGGTAAATATGTCAGATGTATTTTTTTCTTAATTACACAATTTTTAAACTTTTAATAATTAATTAAAAAGAATAAATTTATCCATATATTTTTTTTTAAAT
>JAHBCN010017076.1:0-18713 GCA_019359885.1 Listronotus oregonensis | reverse complement strand
GGCTATATTATACAGGAGTAAATCAAACTGTTGTTTTTTGTCGTAATTTCAAAACACCCTGTAGGAAAATTGAGGTTGATAATTTTGTTTACATACTGTTTCTTGTAATCTTTAATGTATTTTAAACATTTTGTTTTTTGATTTATTCCATTATCTCATTTCTGCTGCATGCTTCTCTTTATTTTTTATCCGATTTTCATGATTTTGATACCAGTTTGTAGATCCCTTCATTGTCTTCTTTTTTAATTATTTTATAAAGTAACATTTTTTGATTAGGCTATATTATACAGGAGTAAATCAAACTGTTGTTTTTGTCGTAATTTCAAAATACCCTGTAGGAAAATTGAGGTTGATAATTTTGTTTACATACTGTTTCTTGTAATCTTTAATGTATTTTAAACATTTCGTTTTTTGATTTATTCCATTATCTCATTTCTGCTGAATGCTTCAAAATTTTAAATGAAACGCTGACTTAAAGCCTATTTTTATTAAGAAAAACAAACTCTAGCTATATGATAAATTTAATTAACAAAAACAATTTTAATAACATGTATTTTCTCCTCTCTCAGCCAAGACAGCTTGCAGTCTTCGTGGCGTCGTGTGGTTGTACAGGACGACGACGAACGGCCCTTTTAAGTTGATCCCAAAGATGTTCGATTGGGTTAAGATCTGGGATACATGCGGGCCATTTCAATCTTGGAAGTCCAACTTCGTCCATTTATTTGCTCACTACATGTGCAACGTGAGGTCTAGCATTATCATGCATTAATGCAAACTGGTTTCCAATGAAAGGAGCAAATGGAACAACAATTTCTTGGAGGATTTCCTCAATGCAAGCGTGGGCGGTTTGAGCTCCATTTCTAATGAATACAAGATTGGTGCGTGCTTAGGTAGAAATACCCGCCCAAATCATGACTGAACCGCCATGATATGAGATTCGTTCTGATATGGTGCAGTCAGCATATTTTTCATTTCTACGTCTGTATACCCGTTCACGACCATCCGGCGACCTTAAATAAACTATGGATTCATCTGTAAATAGTACGTTTTCCCACTGTTTTAGAGTCCAGTCAGAATGCGATCTTGCAAACCTTAATTGGTGTTGTCGATGCCGAGAAAGTAATTGGGTACATATTGTTGGCCTTCGTGAATAAAGCCCAGCTTCTGCCAGTATTCTACGTATCGTTCTTTCACTTACATTTAGTCGATGAATCATTTGCAAGTCATTTCTTAGACACACAGCAGTAGATCTTCGATCTTTTAAAAAACTTACGTTGACAAAGTGATCATCAGCTGCAGTGTCATTCTCCTTCTTGCCAAAGCCTTGCGCCTAGTTAAAATTCCCGTCTGTAAGTACCTATTTCAGGCATCTCGAACTGTAGATCGCGGAAATCTCAGAGAACGGGCGACATAACTTTTGCTAGGGACATCCTCGATTAAGGCAACAATTTTACCCACGTCTGCTGGAGTAAATACCATATTGACACATAACAAAGTGTGACAATATCACTGTCAAACATTCTGTTACAATAATAGCGTCTTTAGCCAACGCGATAGTTTTTAACCAAAAGCTTGACATACATTTTCTGAAAATAACATCCTTTTAATACAAATTATGCAGCTCTGAGCAGAAATGAGATAATGAGATGAATCAAAAAACAAAATGTTTAGAATACATCAAAGAATACAAGAAACAGTATGTATATAAAAAAAAGAACACAATGAATGAATCTACCAACTGATAACGAAATTACGAAAATCGGATAAAAATAAAAAGGTTATAAAGGCAAAATTCCAGGGTGGCGGAATTTTGTGCCGGTGAGTGTATTAAAGTAAATGGCTCTAATTTTCCAAGAGTTGATTTGTTGGTGCAAGGAGAGTTTCTTGCGTCGAACGAAAACTTTTGTGTCGCAAAATTTAAAAATGCCTAATCTTGCATTTAAACCCGAAAGAAATTTTGTTTACTGTTTGCTAATACATGACGTCATGAACGCCGTAATAATGCAAGAATTTTCAAGGTTTGTAAGCAATTTCTGTTTGCTCTAAGAAGCAGTTTCAAACTTAAACTTAAAATCGTATTGTTTTCGTACCAAACCTTTATTTTTTGCAAAATAATATATTTTTTTTAAAATAGCAGATACTTCCAAACATCATAGAACAGTTTTTCATAATAATCAGTGATCATGCCTATTAGGGAAGCAATATTGTTGGTAAATATATACTATATTATTTAATTGTGATTCAGCCACTTCTCCTACAAATTGGTTAAAACCATTATTCGAAAATCCTACCTATATCTATAACAATTAGTCGTCGGCCTTTATCGGAAAGAGAATTCAAAAATGTGGAAAATTATCAAGAAATTCACTTGTAAGTCCAGCCTGTTGCAACTGTCATGTATTTCTTTTAAAAATTTTGTTCACTACAGCACGATCCTATTTTTTTATTAAAAAGGTTTTTGAGCTTTAGCTTTAAGAACAGATATTTTAAATTGCTTAATATTTGCTCTAAAACTCCAAAGAATATTTTGGTTAATAATACTATAGCATTTACGTCAGACTTGATTTTTTTACGGTTGGCATTTCCTTTCTAAAAAAAACTATATACCTCTTGGCAAATTACATAATTTTGTCAGCATCTACAATAATTTTCTTTCTACATTTTTTTTGTCAACAATGATTCAAAAACTGTCCGAGATCACAATTTTCCGTTGCTAGACATACTGGGAGTCACCAAGAGAAACATATTTTTAATGCATGGACAATGTAATGAAGAAAACTTCCCCGTGTTCTATTTTATAAATTGTTTCTTTATACAGGTGTTTCTTAATAACATGCTAATATTTAAGGGGGTGATTCTTGGACCCATTTTCAGAAAAAAACTCTATATGAATGTATGTCCTAAACGTCTTATCTTTTGAGATACAGGGTGTTCAAATTTAAATAAAAAAATATTTTTTTATTGTCATTTTCCTACCACTTTAAAATATTTTTATGAAAAATGTTTCTTAGGTCAAAAATGCTCTTTAGTGCATAAACGCCGTACAACAATTTTCATATATTTTTTTCTTAAAATTTTAACACCCTGTATCTCAAAAAATAAGACGTTTAGGACATACATTCATATAAAGTATTTTTTTAAATGGGTCCAAGAATCACTTCCTTAAATATTAGCATGCTATTAAGAAACACCCTGTATATTATCCTTGAGTGCGATTATGCAACATGATTTGACAACTAAAATGCTACAAAGACAGTTTATTGCTGCAGCATCATGAGTCATAATTAATTTGGCTTCTTTCCTGTTGTATGAGAACTAAATGCCGTAAAGCAGCGTTTTACCAGCATTAACCAGATTTTTTTTGTAGATTATAAAATAATATTTTATGTCGTTTAATTATAATATTTTTACTATATGATATATAATATATATAAGCTTTACCCTGTGCAAAAGATTGTCTTTGAAAGTAAAATTGCAGTGGCTTTAATAACACTAAATATTGTTCGTATTGGTAAAAAAAAAATATTTCCCAGATGAAACCAATTGCTAAACTAATAATCGATAGACATAAATTATCTGAAAATATTAGTTAGCGAAGTTAATAAAGCAAATCCAACTCTATTAAACTATTGAAGGTTTGTTAACAATTTTGAACTCACGGGAATTTATTGAATTGTAATTGAAGTACATTTACATTGTGGTTTAAATAATGCCCGTACAAATCTATAATGACGTCATTATTTAATTTGTGGTGTCAATTAATTTAATATTCATTACCGCTTCAATTTGTCCGTTGTTTCACGTAATTCTAAAATGTTTCCAACAAAATTGGCGTATGTTAATTATTAATTGCTATTTTGCCACGCTACAATGCGTCCCAAAACTATAAAAGCGGCCCAATTGGGAAGAAAGATCGAAGTTCACCAAAAAATGCACATTACTGGTAACTTCTTTAGTTTTATAAAAAACGTTTGTATAAAATGACAAAAGATTGTAATAACACACTGTTAAAAATATTTTGAAATATTACATAAAATTACGCTGTTATGTATTTATAAAAAATACCTTGCAAATACAGCAGGTAATATGAAAAATGAAAGTTAAAATTACAATTTTCTAAAAATATTCTTACACAATATATAAATCAGTAAGTTTTCGTTGGTTTACCCACCTGGACGTTTTCTTATAAATGAGATATGAGTTGGCTTAACTGGTGTATCTATAGTAAATATTAGTGTCATAAATAATAAATAGCTATCAGAATTTTCCAAATTTTTAAACCAAACTTTCTTAAAAATTTAATTTTACAGGTTCATCTTGACAACGGTGACCGACTTACCATCGAAACATAGATAGGTTTTCTAAATTTATTAATTTTTTGTTTTTTTTTTTTGTAGAGGGCATTTTCTTTTTTGTTTCAGGCGATATGCAAGTTCATAGGGTTGAGTGGGACTGAGCAGGCTAAGTTTGCTATACCCCGGGACCAGGATCAAAGTGGCCCCATTTTTTAGAATCTTTCCAGGGGAGTAACCCAACGAAACCTTACTTAAACCTGAATCCGCTACAAATCTATAAATATTATATTTCATTACCAGTACGGAAATGACGATTTTTCCGTGCGCGCGTGACAAATTCTCGTGTGAGGCGCAGCCGAACACGGGAAGTCATGCAAGAACGGAAAAATCTATTTCTGGACGTGTAATGAACGATATTTTTTGTTATACCTAGGTATCTGAAAAAACATAAACAAAAAATATCGCAAAAAATGATTTAAGAAAATTGCGATTATTTATTTTTATTTTTAAAACAGTAAAACAAATTAACAAAAAAAAAATACAAACTAATTAAATCTTGTATTTCTTTTTGTGGAACTAAAGATGTTGAAGCGGAGTGTTCGTGTATGTTTTGGTTCTCTTGATTGACTGTTACAGATTTTGTAGTTTCCAAGTTACAAGGCCTAAACAACTTTTAAGATACTTCAATTTTTCTTTGTATGGACTCCTCTATATATCCTTCTGCTACATTGGAAGAAAGCCATCCTCCGGGTCTTTTCAAAGTGAGCAAATCACCGCCGCTTTCTATCAACATGGTAGCCGAAGAACGCCTTAGCACATGTCCTGTATATTCTTCGTGATTTTTTAGTTTTAAGTATTTTGCAACAAGTTTTGGAATACCACTGATAGTATGGCACCCAACATGTTGAGCGTTACAACTTTGGTTTCGGTATACAACAAATAATCTTCTACTCTCCCTATTTTTTAGGGCGGAGATCTGCGTATTTACGGTAAAGTGTACAGGGAATAAATTTGCAATTTTCATTGGTAATGGTAAAATTTCTTGACCTGTGACTTTTTCCATCTCGTAAGAACACGACAACGAAACGACCACGTATTAAATCATCTCTCTCTTCACATAAAAATTGGGTTACTTGTTCTGATGTAAGATCCTTGGATTTCTTTGGTACATATCCTACAGCTTGTCGTTTCAAAAAAGCGATAGTTTTTGGATATTGGTGGTGAGTATTTTCTTTTATAAACAATTTTGATTCTTTTCTGAGTCCGCCATTCGGTAAAAATGTGAGATTCATGTTCATATCTCAACCTGGATTTCACTGGTAATAAATCTGCACTCACTTCTGCCGCTTGTTGTAATATAATATCGGAAATATCCGGATTTTCTTCCAAATCTGAATTTATTTTTTAAAAATGGCATAAATTTCACTGACAGAAAATAAAATATGTCCTTAATAAATAAAACGTTGTTATGAACAGTTTCCATGGATGGATTTTTGTATAAACGCATGGAAAGAGGGATCGGGAAAAAAAATTCCGTGCGCTGTTCTGAAAATGTCACATTTACTGTATTTTATACACAGTTGAAAATGTAGTATTTTCAGGTAAGTATAATAAAAAAATATTTACAATATATGTAGCCTACAATAAAATACTGACCGAAAAGTTACGGAAACACAGAAGAATTAAGTACTAAAGCAGAATTTACATTTACGAGTATGTACTCGCCTCGGACTTAATCTCGGAAGTGTGAACGGCTGCTCGGCCTCGCCACGTTTTCCGAGTGGCCGTTTACGCTTCCAAGATTTAGTCCGTGACAAGTAATTTGGATTCAAGTACTCGTAAATAAAAATTCCGCTTAGTACGTTTGATTTTTGATTTTTTCGCTCCTCCTTCACCTAATAAAGTCCTATATTGTATAAATAGTTTTACTGGTCTGAACAATCAAAATATCATATCTTTACCTACTTACCTAAAAAAGTTTAAAACGCACTATTTTATTGGACATAAATAATTATTTTACAAAATAACAAATAGCAAACATGAAAATGAACATTAATAATTTTGAATAATGCGATGTATCGGGTACAAAATAAAACTAAAGCATAACTTGTCCTGATATTTTCGCAGCAAATTTATCTATAACATCGTTGTAGATAGTGTTTTTCCGTAGTTTCTAGGTTCTATTTGGAATCTCAAGTAGCTTTTTACAAATTTCAACTTGAACTGAAAGATCTCTCGCAAGACGTGGGCGTAACTGATAGCGTTAGCGCATCGGGCAGTGCTGCCAATGCGCAGGTAATTACCAGTTTTTTGGGTAATTTGACTCTTTGCGGCTAATTTTGCAGGTTATTTAAAAATTCGGATAATACGGTAATATCATTTTTTTTCAAAGACATCAATATTTTTTTCTAATTAAATTTATTTTATTCGTAAATATATTAAATTTTATTTTTTATTAACACCTCATTTATTTAGCAACTTCAAGAGGTTTTCTTCTAAAACTGAAAAAAAAATCAGTATAACTATTCAGTATAGCCATTTTTGAAGGGTTTGATTTTTATTTATAATAAATATATTATAAAAATAGCAATTTATGAGTTCAAAATAAAACATGTAATTTTGAATTTTCAATTCAAAAAAAATGTTAGTTAATACCAAATGTATTGGAAGATAAGCATTTTAAATTATTAATTAATCTTGAAAATGTTTATATAAATAAATTTAATTTCATAGTTTGGTGTTTTAAATTATTGATGCATTTTCCTTATTTATTTTAATAATAAGTAAAAAATAAATAAATGTAATATTCTTTGAAGAAGTTCTAAATATTACGTTTTTTAAATTAGCACCAAAATGACTTTATTTTATTGGTTGGCGCTAGTTTATCAAGAAGTGGGTGAAATTTGAGTAAAGTGAGCCCTCTGTCGGGGAAAAACGGAAAATTTTGAATTTTAAAATTATACGACTATTAGGAGAGCTAAGCTCTGGCAGCACTGGCATCGTGCTACCCTAGTTTACTAATTTTATAGTTTAGACTTTTGACATCGAAATAGGTCGACCAAAGCTAGCTAAAATATTTCTGATATTGCTCCATTTAGCCGGTAGAGGACGTTATTTTTTTAAAACCTATTGGTAACCAAGGAATTTTAGATATTACTTTTTTATCCTTAAAACAGAAGTTGCCTATTTTAGCGTCGGAAGACTGTTATAAAAGATAATTGACGTATGTTTTGGATATCCTGTACATGTTAGCACTAGTCTTTTACACTTTCCTTATTTTCTACATTTGCGACTAATTAGACTTTATTAACAATATAGTTTGTTTTATTATTCCTCAAATTTTTTGCCATCGGAAACAGTTTTTTGAGAATAGTCTGGTTATAAATAAGCCAAGTAATAAACGTGTTTTCGATACAAGCACTAACACACATAAAATATATTTTTAGAAATCTGGGTAATAAATTGTTTGAGTAAGGTAATTAAAATAATTGCTAGACTAGAAGGATAAGCCAATTTGGCCCAAGAGTCCGAACAGCCTCTAACTAAGGTAATAAAAAACCCGAAATATAAGTCTATTATAGCACTCAAAACCTAAATAGAAGCAAAAACGGCTGACCCACATCCAACACAAACATTCCTTTCCTGAACAAAACTAATTAAGAGGCGATCCTAAACCACAGTTAACTCGTATTAAGCCAGGAAATCACCGTCCTGTTTTTTGCTGTACGACCACCCTAAGCGCACGTTAGGGCTAGTTTTTGCAGCCCATTACGGACAACCCCTATCGTGTATCCTGCAAATGGAAATTAGTTTGCCCTATCTTTTGACCGTAACTAGAACGTAAATGTTTTGTACGACATTGGTTAAAATACCATTAGTCCTTTAAAATTTTAGTCAGATAGATATACTAGGTGACAAAGAAAGGTAAACACCTACTAGTGATAGTATGCTTGCAAAAGCTTTTTACTTTCAGTCCAAAAAAAATAATTAAATTTTTGGCGTTATTCACGGTTGTCTTGCCGGTATTTCGTACTGTGTTTGGACCTGTCTCATTGGGATATCACAATTTTTTGTTTACATTAGTTTTTTGACATGACAAGATTTAGTTTCAACATACTCTATTTTAACAGAGGTGCGAGTACTTGATCATATTTGTCAGCTTAGTGACTTAGGGGAAAATTGAGGGCCTACGTGAGGCAGGTGTGTCAACTAGAGAATTTAGAAGAAGAAAAACCGATTTTATCATTTTGGAATATTATTAGACAAGGATTCAAAAACACTCAGGACGTAGAGCAAGAGTCACTGGACGTCGAAAGATAGCAACAGAGCATCAAGATCGCCGAATCAGGCTTTTGGTTTTTTATAGAGATCGTTTTAGTTCAACTCGAACGATTGTTCAGTGGTTTCAAAAACCCGAAAGGATAACCGGAATGCGTACAGTGTATCACCACATGTAGTTTTGAGCTATTCTCTTACCGTCTCTATTGGGTGTTGCCACTGACTCTTGAGCATCCGCGCAACACAATGTAATGGTTCAAAGACAGAATTCTGAGGCATCAGGAATAAAACCAGGTGATCTTTAGTGATAAATCCAGCTTTAATTTGAGAAAACATGATCTTGGAGCAACGATTAGATGACTTGGTTTCGAATATAATATTCTGTAAACTTTGACTTGGCGAACGACGTAAATGTAAAGGTATGGAATGTCATCAACAAATTCAAGGAGTAGAATTAACGCAACGCCAGTTTGTAGGCAGGGTGTTTGGTATAGTGATTTGTTTGTTTTTGTTTTGGAAAAATGTAAACAAATTGCCAAATCTAAAAATCAAAATCAGGAAATTATTTTGAAAATGTAATAAAATTATTTAAAATTATTAGTTTTTGTGTTAATACAGGCAACATCGATTTAAATATAAACATTTATTGATATGACAGTTCCAAGATCCGATTTGTAATGTCATTTTATGTCTTTCTGTTGGGTTGTATTATTCAATAACACGTTTTGTACACTGACTGATACAGCACCAACCGAAATGATCATCTAAAGTGAATGACATATCTGTCTTCACTTTAGATAATAAACAGAAATTCCTATTCTGGCTTTAAAAATAATTTTTAACAATAAAAATCATCGATTTGTAAAAATGTTATTTATGGTGCAATGCCATAAACATTTATTAGTTTCGGTGTGATGTTATTCAGTGTGTTTAATCAACGTTGCCGGTGCAGTGTGTTTACAAGAACTCTCCCGCCTTGTCCCCTTGATTATAATAATGCCAAACAAGGTTTGTTTACTTTATTTCTATCCAAGAATTTGTTGAGTGTCATTAAATATGGAAGCAGAACATTTATATTCTTTATTGAAGGTAACATAATGGCCCTTTGATACATTCAGGAAGAAATCAAACCACATGCCCTTTCATATCCTAAAATTGTGGCCAAAGAAACTATAAACTTCATGGATTAACACCACATTATCCACTTAGAAAGGGTCTTCAAGATCGCCTGAGCTTTCTTTCAGTTGAACATGTGGGAGACATTTTACGTCGCAGATTATTAAACTTGCAGACGCCCCTTAAATTCAGACAGCATTTAACATGAGTTAGAAATAGAGTGAAATAAAATAATCCAAGGCGATGTAGATCACCTCATCCAATGAATGCCCAGACTCGTCAGAGAGGGTCTTTACAACATTATTAAACTTAATTTTGTTATGGATCAGTCAATTTGACTAAACATTTAATAGTTCATTAAATTGTATCTGCTTTACGTGCAAGCATAAACTAAAGTATATTATATATTAAAAGGTGTGTACTTTTCTTAAAAGTATATAACCAGAACTAACCAGAACTATTAACATAGAACACAAAACAGTCCTAAACTGACAAGGCAGCCATGGAATTGTTAAAATCGCATTTTTGGTACAAATTATCGTAATATGCTATGACAAAAATAGAAAGAAAACAAAAGATAACATGTGTATCCGCCATGATGTTTTAGTGACAACTAGTAAATCATAAGGCAACAGTTCATTTATGCTACTGTTGTTTAAAATGTTGTCATTTGGAGAAGTTTAATATGATAGAATGCTACATAATTTGCCAAAAAAAAAATGACATTAGGCTTTAGAGTAAAACTATTTCCAGAAAGAAATATGCCAAACAAAAGATATTTTTTACTCCTTTATCGAAAGTTTCAATCAAACAAAAGTGTTTCTTAAGCGTAGAAATTAAAAAACCTTTATAATTAATCAACAAACAGAAATTAATAATGTTTTGGCATATTTTAAAGTTTATCGTGAAAATTCCACAAGAGACTGTAGGTCAGATCTTAATCTATGCTAAGGAACCATAAATAATATAAAAAAAACATAATTATGTACCCCACAAATACAGACCCACACAAACTTTGTTGTCAGGTGATTACAAAAGGCGTATAAACTTTTGTCAATGGTTTGTAAATGCTGCTATAGAAAATCCAAACTTTTTACGATTAATTCTTTGAAGCAATGATACTAATTTTAGTAATAGAGGCATGTTTAACCAAAAAAACCAACATATTTGCAGCATTGCAATCTCCTGCGCCATCATCCTTTCAATCCACAAAGATGTTTTTGCTTAAACGTATGGTGCTGCCTCATTGGATCAAAAATTGTTGAACCTGTGTTTCGTAAAGGATCTTTAACAGGCAAACAATATCTGAATTTACTGAAAAATGTGTTGGAGGATTTTTTGGATGATGCCAATATAGCTATTATTAGCATAATGTATTTTATTAATGTTACTTAGTTATGTGTTATTATAAAAAAAAAACTGAAACTACGATGTTTATTATTTACCCAAGTAATTAGAAGGTTTGAAGCATTATATCCTTTATGGTGAACTTTATTTAAATTTGGTTTCTGTCATAGCATACTACGATATAATTTGTACAAAGAATGCGATTTTAAAAATTTCATGGCTGCCTGCGCCCAGTTACGGAAAATGCATTAAAATTGAAATAACTCTGCTATTTATCATCTTAGAAAAAAATTAATAACTAATTGTATAGAAAATTACATTCTCTATCGAATAAACGTAACAAATACAGGGTGTTGCATTTAAAAAATGTATATTTTTGTGAATAACTCGTAAATCTGATGTTCATTTGTTTTTCTATTATTGTCATTGTAATCAGCGTAAAAATGTACACAACTTTGCTAATTTTTATCTCTTATAATAAAAAAGTTAGCAATAGTGCCGACTTAATTTTGAACACGGTGTATATACTATTATCTTTTTAAATTGGTATATTATTTTTAAGGATAAAAGTAGAATTTTACACCTGCCAATTTTTATGACTAGGAATTCGAATTTATTCCAAAAACAGTTTAGTTAATTTTAAATACTTAATTACGGACATAAAAAACAGCTTCTAACTTCAGTCTTTTTTACGTAACAGTAAGTTAGTCAGCAAAGTTACCCAAAGTTCACCAACCCCACATTAAGATATTTTACAGTGAAAATTTATCCAAAAATCTCCCTAAATTATTTCCGGGTAATTAAACTTCAAAATTCTTTGGACCATAAAGAGAAACATCACATGCTGTACAAATAAACCCCCAGGACATTAAAAACCATTTTGTTTTAACATAGTCTAAGCGTAATGGGTATATTTACTTCTGGACAGTGGTGTTTAGAATGTTGGGATGTGGACGAAACGCAGTAAACCTAAGTACCTTAATTGTGTTCGCTTTTCGCTGACCAGAAATCAATCAGAGTCGGCTTTGTTTATTGCCGGATTTGTAAGTAAAGCTACGCCGGGATTTTTTGGCAGTAAATACACATGGCTTAACATACTTTTATTTTTTTTTATCTATTTTACTGTCGTTTTAAACATTATATTATGCTTGATAGGGCCCGGAGTTTTGCAATAAGTGTCATTTGTAAATCAAACCTTTAAGGGAGCCCAAGTGAGCTAGGGATCAGGTAAGTTATTCTTCTAAAACTTTATATAATAACTAGAGGCCAACTATATGAAAAAATCCTTTATTTAGGACATAATAAAATATTCCATATAAATTCAAGTCGCTGTTGTGCCTGAAATTCTTAAAAACTATTTAAAAAAATTTTACATATACTTACCTACATTGTATCCTGACTATTTTACTAGAGTGTATTACACCGGCAATAAAATCGGTATCCAGCTGAAAATATTGCTACCTGGACAAAACCAACAACATGATATTTCAGCGACAATTTTTGACATTGTCAAACTGATATTTTTCCTTCATAATTTTTGGATTATCGGCAAAAAATGAGTTTAAACAATGAAAACAGATTTGGAAGTAATTAATTTACTGAGATCGAAAAAGCAATTCATAACACGATCCCTTATAACACGGCGAAATCGAAAATATCTGCTTGGGAACAATTTTTCCAATTTCTTGAGGAAAGAAATTACAATTTGGAAAAGATACTTCGCCAGAAGATTTGGCTAAAATTTTAGAAGATTATGGGTATAACATGAAGAAAAGAAATGGAGAGGACTACAAGAGTCTAGTATAAAATCCTTGTGGAATACAGGGGCACAGATGGTGCAAGAAAAATATTTCAAAGAATTTGGAAAAAAAGTGTATCCATTTCAGGACATAATATTTAAATCAGCTCGATTGGCACGAGATGCAAAGCGCCAACTTCAGGCAAGGCCAAAAAAAGGAAAGTGAGTTCAAAGTTTTTACCACTAAATTTTTTTGGGAAATGGTCAAATGTTACGACAAGGACAATCCAGACGGATACAAAAAATATTTTTCCACATTTGTTCCTTTGAACTTGCCTGGCGTGGCCAAGCCGTTAATTGTAAAATTCAGTATTTTCAAAAAGAACTGGACCTCAAGGGTAGGTAACTAAATAATTGTTATATTTATTTTGTTTGCTTAAAGATTAATTTTTTAGGCAACTTCTGGGAAGTTTAAATATAATCCCATATTTTCGAAAACTTCCCAAGGGGGCTTTAAAATTTTGACAAATAGTAAATGGCTAGTAAGAAACAGAACCAATAAAACCTGTGCCCAGTCAGATTATATTTGAAATTAATGGAAAAAAGAGCCTAATCCTCACTTGACCACAGAGCGATTGTTTTTAACTATACACCCCAACTGGAAAAAGGAGTATGGTACAAAAACATGCCTTTGGGCTAAATACCTTATCAAAGTGGACAAAACAATCTGCAAAAAAATTTTTAGATAAAAAAAAAATTAAAATTACCAATCATTCCTATCTTCTGCAATCTCTACTTTTAAAAAAATTGGAGTTGGTGATCAAGAAGCTATTAAGCTCACAGGATATTCGTACCAACTATTAAAACCATATTTAGCTGAACCCAGAGCACCCCTAAATTTAATTAACAATTTGCGACAAAATAAGGAAAATGAAGCTTGGCCTTTCGGTACTCAGGCCCATACAAATCTTGTGGTTGAAAAAAACAGCGCTAAACTAATAATTATTATAATTGCACATTTTATATAAATAATTAGGTAGTTTTTATTTACTTGTTTTGATGGATTTTTTTTTAAAAAAAATAATTCTGTGTTCTGTTTATTTTCAAAATCTCCTTACTTAAATAGCCATGACGAATACCACTCAAAAAAAAATTATTAGGAAAATTGTTCTCAAGGTTTTATTCAAGTTTGTTGCTTTTCGGTAATTTCGCTCATAAATTTTTTAATAAAATCATTCGCCTAACGGCTCGTGTTTTTTTAAAAAAATATTTCGCAAAATTGAAGCAACAAATTTTTTATATTTTTCGAATATTTTGCCGAAAAAATTTTTTTCTCTTTGTTTATATGAAAATATGTACAAATTTTCAGTTTAAGTTTATTGTTTTATTTGAATTTCTTTGTTTGGGAAATAGAGGTAACTTTTTTTTTTTTTTTTTGAGGAAAGATTTGTTGGATTAAATGTTTTTAAATTATGTTAATTAATTTTAATGTTGTTGATAGTTAAAATAGGAACAATTGCATATACGGTTTTCTGTATTTTTGGATTTTATGAATTTTTTTTTAAAAAAATTACATTTAAGTATCCTTTGGGATAGCAAATATACACCGGAGAAGAGAAATTTGTTTAATTTTTGTTTTTTCAACCAAATAAACTTACTGGATCTTGGAGTGAATTTGGTGCTGGCGGGGGAAAAACGATAAATTGATAATTATTTATTAAACATAACACACAGAAACAGAAATCTATTGACAAAATACGCAGAAAATCGGGGAAAAAAAACTTTTAATTTAAATTTAAAAAAAAAATAGGTTAAAAAAAATCTAATATCTGATAACACCAACGAACTCGATAACACATTTTTCTACATTTCAAATTCAAAATAAGTATCAACAGTGTTGCCGGACTTAATAATTTCGGGGCCTCAAATTTTGATATTCTGGTTCCGTCTAAAATATAATTGGATAAATAAAAAACTGCTTTGCTTACCAAAATAACCCCGACCGACTAGGGACTTTTAATTTGTCTAAACATTGGTTGGTTTTTTGGAGAAAGCGGCTTTTTATTTTTTCCCCAAATTTTATTTCAACGTGAAAATGCGGGAACGTATTCGAAAAAACCCCGATTTGGCAACACTGCACGCTGACGTTCCTTGTCATAATGGGGAGTTTTTGCATTATATGGAGAAAATCAAAGGTAATTTTAAATTTTCAAATTAAAATAAAAAATATTAAAAACATAATTTCTCTTCTCCGGTAGTATATTTGCAATCCCTAAGGACACTGGAATATGACTATATAAAATTTTACCATATAATCCAAAAATAGAAGAAAACCCTATATGCAATAATTACCAAATACTAAAAAAAACGTTTTTAATGGATATAGTCCCGGGATTAAAAAGGGGAAAGGTTATAAAAATGACGTCGCCAAAAAGCATTTTTTTTTTTTTTTTCTTGATCATCAACTTTATTACATATCATTACCTAGATGAATTTAATAACTTTTTTGACTTTTAACATTTCTTGTTGAAAAGGTATTTTTTTTAATAGTATATTAAAGTGTGGGTGGAAATTAAGGCCCTTTTAAAAGCGCATGGGTTTTTGAGCACGAATGCGTAGCCGCAGTTTTCGAAATACAGCAAATAGACCAGTTTCTCACGAATACTTGACCAATTTTTTTTAAAGGCTTTTGAACATTTTTATAGTAATATTTTTTTAGCGGTATAAAGTACTCATGTCAGATGAATATTTTTTTCTTTAAAATGCCTGAAATGTGCCAAAATTTTATCTTGGACTTCACATTTCTTGTGTTGTTGATTGATGTAGCATGATAACTTTTAAAGCACACGCGTGTTTAAAAATTGGATTTAAACACGCCTAGAACCAATAAAAATAAATATTTTTGATACCCTGCGAACATCAGTTAACTGTAATAATAAAATTATAAATAACTATTTTGACTCTTCTAAGTCGTTTTAATGCCTCACAATCACTGGGCATATTATACCTTCTTCACTTTCTGTGCGCCTTTTTTTTAAGGTCCCAAAAATTTCCTTAGTGTACCAACTAAAATATGAGTTTCTCCACTTGGACGAATAGTAGAAAGGGACTGCCTGATCCAAAATCTTGAACTATTGTTAACATCTGAGGTGTCTCAAGAAAATTCCAGTGTGTCTCTGAAATTAACTAGCATAACAAGGGAAAAATGTCTTTGTGAAAGTTATACCCTTTGTTTTAGAAGTTAATGGGAAATATTAATGTAAGGCATTGATGTTTAATTGCGTTCAAATATTTAGCCTAGAAAGATAATTATCCTTTGGCTACAGAGGCCTCCATCTCTTTTAACAGTACACGCAAAGTTAGCTAGCAAGTAAATTGGCATATGTATTTGGTACTTTGTTACTTTGTTTTAACTTAAAAAATGACATAAAACCTCCTAATACTGCCATCTTTAAGTTAAACAGTTGATTCGATACCCTGATAGTGTAAATAGAAATCTTCCAGAATGATTAGCCTTTGATTGAGCATTACAGAGAAAGTTGTAGTTTCCATAAAGATAGGTAATTCAATTATTTATTTCTTGAGATTTGTGAAAATCTATTTACGATTACATTATCCTATTAATTGATAATCCCAATAAAATTACTTTTTCCCTGAAAGTAATTGAATTAAAGTAATCCAATTACTGAGAAGAAATTGAATACGATTTTTTAAATTATTTTAATTCAAGTACCGACAGCTCTGATCCCAGGACATCAAATGCATAAAGAAGATCTTTAAATCAGCCCAGGTAATTTTAGTGGACCTAAGGTTCTGTCGAATACCAAACATAACATTTTCCCACCTACCAACATCCAGCACATCCAAGCTCCTATCCTTGCGGTAAACTACGTAGTTATCGCTAAACAATTAAAAAATGCTTTTACCGCTTTTGACATGTTTATAGTGATGAGCAAAGCAAGACCAAGACCAAGACCGGGCTAGTCTTGGTCTTGGTCTTGGTCTTGGTCTTGGTCTGCAAGTCTTGGTCTTGCCCGGTCTTGGTCTTGGTCTTGCTGCAAGAGTCTTGCTGGTCTTGCTTTTTTTGGTAGTAATAATTTAAACTAAGCAATTTTGAATAAAATATATTTTTTAATACCTAATAATAAATAAAGATGAAGACTCTATTTTTTGTTTTAAAATTTTAAAATATACCAATTTCAACCTTACATGTACATTCAAATTATTTGATTAAAAAGCATATTTTAAATGTAGGGGTTTATTTATAGCACTCCATATTTAGTTCAATTGAGATACAACCTGCGTTTATACATTTGGTGGAATATAGAAACATTTAAGTGATAAGAACTATTTAAATTTTCTTTGAAGAAGCTTATAAAATTAAAGCAAATACAAAACTGTGGACTGTGTGAGCAGAAAAAATCATAGACTTTTAATTTCATGCATATGTGACACTTTCCTGAAAATAATTTTGATAATATGGGTTTCTAGTTCAAAAAAAAAGTTATTTAAAAAACTTTTCAGTTCATATAGACTATTTATCTTTATATTAGTCTAACATTTGCCGTACAAAGTTTGTATAAATACTTTATAAATATCCTGCATATACAAGTTGGCTCAATAGTGTGACAAAGCTCAATATCTCTAAAATCGTTCGTGAACATACAAAAATTAGAAAAAAGGCAAATTTAAAATTATTTTCTATTCCAGAATTTTCCGAAGAATCCACTGCCTTTCAAGAAAACTTGCTTTAGCTTTTAACCTAAAATAAAAAATTATAGCAAAAAATCCATTTAAAAAATTGCCACCATATACAGGGTGGCAATTGCTGGATATAGTTAAACTGTCATATACAGGGTGATTCATGAGGAAATGTCAATACTTCAGGTACGTAGTCAGGGTCCAAAAATAAACATAAAAGTCTATACAAAGATAGGTCCGCAAGGCTTTTGTTTCCGAAATACAGGGTGTTAAAGTTTTTATATATATTTTTTATTTTTTATTTTTTTTAAAAAAAAAACTATGATAATGTAAATTTGGATTAAAAATTTGGGATTCGAGGGTTTTTTTGGGATGATTAACCTTTTAGTACCTTACTTGTACCCCACCACACGTTTTTTTTTATTTTAACAATTACGGTACGGCCCATTACATTTTTTAAATAAATTAAAAAATTGTTTTTGTTTTTTCGTCAAAAGGGAACCCGTTAAAAATTGATATGAAACGTTTTGAGAATTTGGGTTTAAAAAATGAATTTTATTTTATTATACAAAATTTAAAAAAAATAAAACAAAAAGCATAATAAAAAATATGTATTTAATTTTTAATAAAATTTTTTTTTAAAAAGTTCAGCAAAACAAAAAAAAAAAATATAAAAAAAAACCCTTTTTTAAACGAAGGTTTTTGGGGCCGATATTTTTAAGACTTTTTTTTTATTTTTTGGGCCCTCACTACGTACCTAAGTAGAATTTCCTGAATCACCCTGTATAAAAAATGTTGACCGAGATTTTTAAAATTATTTTTATTTTTTCAAAAAAGAAGTATCATTATTTTTTGGCATTGTTTTGACTTTTCGTTCAAACCGTAATTTAAATTTCAATAAAAAGTATTCCTATATGACATGACAAAAATTTTTTCCCAATTTTTTTTGGGCCAATTTCAGTGTGGAACAAAAAAAATTTATTTCTTATTTTGAAAACTTGATGCACTCTTTAAGGGATTTCTAATAGCTTTTTTTAAAAAAAATTAGGAATATGAGAGTAATTTTCAGCTTCATAACTTTTTTACCCCTAGTTTTCCTCTGTCAAACCCCCACCCATTTTTTTGGAAAATTTTAAAGAATTTATCAAACGTTGTAAGAAAACTGTATAAAAGAACAAAGGATCGATTTGATAAAATTTTATTAAAAAAACCTTTTTTCATTAAAAAATCACCTTTTT
>JAHBCN010017075.1:0-18653 GCA_019359885.1 Listronotus oregonensis | reverse complement strand
TGGCGATACCTTAATTAATTATGAATATAACCTAACTAAGGGTTATTTAAAAGGAATTAAAGCCTATGACAGTAATAAGGCAGATAATGCCTACTATCGATGGTTATCAAAATGTAGCAACAGCATTACCATATAGTGTAACTCTTAAAAATACCAAAGATGGTAGTGCTGAATTAAGTAATATTAAAGTAAATAAAGGAATGACTACTAATGTTCCCTTTAAATATGATTCTTGCTTAGAAAAGTACTTTGTCAAATCATTTAATCAAAATGATGTTTTATTAGCTCAACCTTCAGTTCATATTGGAGTACTACCTGTACCACAAATTAATCCCACAACGGAAACAACAAATTATCAAAATACAGCCCTGTATTATGAAGTAACTACAAATATATTTATTGATATGGACTTTAATAGTTTGTATACTACTGGTGCTCAACATTATGATGATAGTAATGTATTATTTAGTCCTAATATCCCTATTCCTCCTACAGGCTCTTCAGAAACTATATTAGGTCATTATAATATGCATAACTTTGTTAATTTAGATGATAGTGAAACTAGTAGTACTCATAGTTTAGAATCTAGATTTAAAAAACATTTAATTAAGTAATAATATAAATAAAACAATGATGTAATATAATTATAATTTTATTATTAATAAAATAGTTTACAATACAGTGTGTTTTAATATAATTAATTAAATTCTAATAATTCTTGAAGTTCATCATACAATTCTCCTTCAAAGATATTATACTTTAATAATAAATGATACCATGCTAATGGATAAGGATATTTACTTAAACCCTTAAGATCTGGACATGTTCGCCACTTATATTTTATCATTCTGGTTTGGAAGGCAGCATCCTTTGGGAATATATCAGTATTAGTAGTAATTAAGACAGGTGTACGAAACACCGGTTGGTCTTCCTCATATTTAACTTTAACAGTTAATAAAGTACCCGCAAATAACATTTTTAAAGTTTCAAATGCAGCAGGTTCTGCTGATGGCTCATCCCAATAAATTACTCTCTTTGCCCTACATTCCATTAAAGGAAAATTATTAAATCTATTAAAATTACCCATTAACCCTACAGATATATAATAACTACATATACATTCTATAAAAGTTTTTGCCAGCATTAGGCTCGGCAACTATCATAAAACTATTTACTTTTGGTAACTTACGATCTAATATATTTAATAAATCAAATAAAAATTTTTTTATTAATTTTTTATCATTATCAAATTGAAATTCAAGTAATTCACTTAATAAAGAAATAGATTCATTTAATGAATAGTAATAATCGGCAGTGTTGCCATTTGGAGCATTATATAAGGGCATAATATCTTTAAATAACATTTTTATTTCTAAGGTTGATTTATCAAGAAATTGACTATTATATATTTCTAATAACTTTTTGAACCAAAATTTCTGCGTATTAATAAAATTATACTCAGACTGAAGCCATAATCTTGTTGTAAAGATACCCTTTACTGGGGAGGTTGCATGTTGGAGAAGCCACTCCATGATCCGAGACGTTTTACCTCCTTCTTTGTCTGTAACTTGCTTAGTCTTCGAGCGGCTTCCTGTAGGACGTTGTTGATCTGAATCTGAGGGGGTCCACAGCTGAGGAAGTTAGAAATTGACTCCTCAGTGTCGCTTTTTTCCACCATTGATTCTTCTCGAGATTGACAACCTCCTTTAATGGATAAATCTCGAGTTTTATTATATGGTATCCAAACTCTCCCGGCGACTTCACAGTATATAAGGTATCGTCCTTCCTGTAACAATAATATTATATTTAATATATTATATTAATTATAATATTAAAACTTACCTTTTCGAGATATGCTGTGAGATTTCGCCAGTGTTCTCGGGAGAATTCGTCAGACCAAGCAATTCTTCGAGGACATCGTTGGTTTGAGCGGATGGTTGTAAAGCGGGAGCATCGACATCTTTGTTCGGAATACTTGCAGTCGTGGATGACATGATAGTGGTTGCCTCCATGGTTGGCAATGAGTGTGACTCCACTGCTGGCGGATTTACCTGCAAGTCCCAGGCTTCGGCTAAGGTTTGCGCTTGTTCTGCCGTCAGGATCAATTGGCACGATGTCATGTATAATTCGGCATTTTTTAAGTATTCGACAAATGTGTTGTAAGATAAAGTTTTTTTGCCGTTTTTCTTTTGTCCTGCTCCACTTGTTTGATCAGTTTCCCTATCACTGTCTGAATTGATGTCCATAACCTCTTCGAGGTTAAGCTCCTGCTTTTTATAGCTCCTTGAATTAGGTGTCGAAATATGCTCAGAAGCATTGTTAAACTCGTCGCTTCCGTCCATAAAAGTTCCAACTGGTTCAAGACACAATAATCGTTGTCCAAATTCGTATCCATTAATAAAATCTCTTGTGTTTCGCCCATCGTCTTTAAGGTTGTTAAAAATTTCACAATCCCAGAACTTGTCAAATGCAGCGGAATCTGTTTCCGAATTGTACTCGTCGCTAAAATCACTCCAATCAGACACTAACTTTGTATTAATTTCCTTACAACTTTGATTAATTTTTAATAAATTTTCTAACTCACTAAATTCACTTTGAGGTATTAATTGCACTGGTACTATTTCGAATTCACTATCACTGCTATCAGACATTATGCGGTAATGAATCTGGTGCTTTGGTTTTTCAATACCAAACAATGGCGGATAGTCATCGATTCGATAACAAGTAATTAATTGCAAAACTTATTCATTTTCGCTGGCTGTGGTAGCCAAAACCTGAATTAACCTTGACACGCGTATCCAGTATACATGAGTGATGAAGCATGCTCATGGCTCATGACCTTCGGTCGAGCCGAGCGCTTCATCGTATATGGATTACGCGTATCAAAGGTTAAGCTTCAAGGATTTTGTACCAACCTGCAGCAAAAGAAGATTTTGCAATTAATTATTGTTATGACATGAGACTATCCGCATTGTTTGGTATTGATAATAACAAAGCACCAGATTCATTCAAGGGAAACGATCAAACAAGTGGAGCAGGACAAAAGAAAACGGCAAAAAACTTATCTTACAACACATTTGTCGAATACTTAAAAAATGCCGAATTATACATGACATCGTGCCAATTGATCCTGACGGCAGAACAAGCGCAAACCTTAGCCGAAGCCTGGGACTTGCAGGTAAATCCGCCAGCGTGGAGTCACACTCATTGCCAACCATGGAGGCAACCACTATCATGTCATCCACGACTGCAAGTATTCCGAACAAAGATGTCGATGCTCCCGCTTTACAACCATCCGCTCAAACCAACGATGTCCTCGAAGAATTGCTTGGTCTGACGAATTCTCCCGAGAACACTGGCGAAATCTCACAGCATATCTCGAAAAGGTAAGTTTTAATATTATAATTAATATAATATATTAAATATAATATTATTGTTACAGGAAGGACGATACCTTATATACTGTGAAGTCGCCGGGAGAGTTTGGATACCATATAATAAAACTCGAGATTTATCCATTAAAGGAGGTTGTCAATCTCGAGAAGAATCAATGGTGGAAAAAAGCGACACTGAGGAGTCAATTTCTAACTTCCTCAGCTGTGGACCCCCTCCAGATTCAGATCAACAACGTCCTACAGGAAGCCGCTCGAAGACTAAGCAAGTTACAGACAAAGAAGGAGGTAAAACGTCTCGGATCATGGAGTGGCTTCTCCAACATGCAACCTCCCAGTAAAGGGTATCTTTACAACAAGATTATGGCTTCAGTCTGAGTATAATTTTATTAATACGCAGAAATTTTGGTTCAAAAGTTATTAGAAATATATAATAGTCAATTTCTTGATAAATCAACCTTAGAAATAAAAATGTTATTTAAAGATATTATGCCCTTATATAATGCTCCAAATGGCAACACTGCCGATTATTACTATTCATTAAATGAATCTATTTCTTTATTAAGTGAATTACTTGAATTTCAATTTGATAATGATAAAAAATTAATAAAAAAATTTTTATTTGATTTATTAAATATATTAGATCGTAAGTTACCAAAAGTAAATAGTTTTATGATAGTTGCCGAGCCTAATGCTGGCAAAAACTTCTTTATAGAATGTATATGTAGTTATTATATATCTGTAGGGTTAATGGGTAATTTTAATAGATTTAATAATTTTCCTTTAATGGAATGTAGGGCAAAGAGAGTAATTTATTGGGATGAGCCATCAGCAGAACCTGCTGCATTTGAAACTTTAAAAATGTTATTTGCGGGTACTTTATTAACTGTTAAAGTTAAATATGAGGAAGACCAACCGGTGTTTCGTACACCTGTCTTAATTACTACTAATACTGATATATTCCCAAAGGATGCTGCCTTCCAAACCAGAATGATAAAATATAAGTGGCGAACATGTCCAGATCTTAAGGGTTTAAGTAAATATCCTTATCCATTAGCATGGTATCATTTATTATTAAAGTATAATATCTTTGAAGGAGAATTGTATGATGAACTTCAAGAATTATTAGAATTTAATTAATTATATTAAAACACACTGTATTGTAAACTATTTTATTAATAATAAAATTATAATTATATTACATCATTGTTTTATTTATATTATTACTTAATTAAATGTTTTTTAAATCTAGATTCTAAACTATGAGTACTACTAGTTTCACTATCATCTAAATTAACAAAGTTATGCATATTATAATGACCTAATATAGTTTCTGAAGAGCCTGTAGGAGGAATAGGGATATTAGGACTAAATAATACATTACTATCATCATAATGTTGAGCACCAGTAGTATACAAACTATTAAAGTCCATATCAATAAATATATTTGTAGTTACTTCATAATACAGGGCTGTATTTTGATAATTTGTTGTTTCCGTTGTGGGATTAATTTGTGGTACAGGTAGTACTCCAATATGAACTGAAGGTTGAGCTAATAAAACATCATTTTGATTAAATGATTTGACAAAGTACTTTTCTAAGCAAGAATCATATTTAAAGGGAACATTAGTAGTCATTCCTTTATTTACTTTAATATTACTTAATTCAGCACTACCATCTTTGGTATTTTTAAGAGTTACACTATATGGTAATGCTGTTGCTACATTTTGATAACCATCGATAGTAGGGGCATTATCTGCCTTATTACTGTCATAGGCTTTAATTCCTTTTAAATAACCCTTAGTTAGGTTATATTCATAATTAATTAAGGTATCGCCAATATGTGAATTAATCATAAATCTATTAGTATAAATATCAAGATTTGGTAAATCATTAGAATGAATTGGATATTCTTCAAGGCCTATATCAGCAAATTTTGAAGGAGCCTTTGCTAAGTTTAAGTTAAAAGTTAAATAATAAGAATTACTTCGTGGTACTCCTAAACACATAGCTCCAACATCCCTGTATAATTTCGAAGTATATGCATTACTATCCCAATCAGTTGTAGCAGTAGGAATCATTGGCTTCGCAGCCTCTGCCGTATATCCATGATTTGAAGTACGTAATCTTTTATTTAGGCCAATAGTATACCAACCAATTGGTACATGCTCAGAATTAGCAGTACTACTAAGTGAACTACCTGTGTCAAAGGCAGTTCTTACTCCTAATATCTTTATTTGACAAGTAACTTTAACAGCCTTAGCAGTATATGGTAATGAACGAAATTCAGCTGGTGTTAAGTAAAATGGAACCCAATCTACAGGAATATAACTTAACGAAGTAGTATAATGATCTCTATTATTAAACGTTAATTTATTTATAGCATAACCATAACTATACATTATTCTAGATTTCTTAAATGAAAATAATTGTCCATTAGTAGCATTAACAGTACTATTTAAGGATACCTTATGCATTAACCCTCCGTGGCTTCGTGCACCCATTCCACTAGTCCCATGCGATTCAATCTCCATAGATTCCATTGGCGAACGATCCATTTGAGTATCCATACTAGCGCTCCCAGAATCGACAGAAGTAGGAGCAGAATTATTTGAATCTGGATTATCCAAAGGGTTGTGTCCTGGACCTTCGGTTTCGGGGAAGTAGGGAATGGTATTGGCTTCAGTGTTGTCGGACTGCTTAGATCCTCCGGCTCCTGGTTCATCTAAGTAGTATCTTGCACGTTTTGAAATTGTTGATAAGTTTCTGCAGGTCTACGATGCTGTTTAAATAATGCACTAATTTTTTTTTGACGTTGAGCATACAACCCTTGTCCTTTATGTGTTGAACGTTCCGGAGGGGCCATACGAGGATATTGTACTCCTATTAATTTTTCTGTACTATATTTAATTAATATACCATATAATCCAACCAAGCTATGCCAATTTGTATTATCTTGAAAGTCTTTATAAAAACTTATTATTGCATCTAAATCAGCGCTTCTATTTCTTTTTGGAATTAGCTATTGAATACTGAATATCATGATTTAAGCAATTAAGTCATCTTGATCTACAGGATGATTTTCTGGAACTAATAACTCACTAACTTCATTACCAGGACCTAAATACTTATGCCATGGAAATAACATACTAGTTACAATTAACTCTTTTCCTTATTTATAAGTCGACGGGTAAGATTCTATAGCCTTAAATACTTTCAGTATTTAACGGTGCGGTGAGACCAGTCATATCGATACCGCGACCTATTTTGAAATCCAAAATCAAAATGTCGGGTAGACAACACACATATCGTTACGATTGTGAAGCTGCTCATGGCTCTGACCTAGGTCGAGCCATGAGCGCTTCAATCACGTATGTGTTGTCTACCACATTTGTTTTGATTTGTTAAGATGTCACAGTTAATCTAAGATAGATGACAGGATGAATAATCAGATCTGGTGCATTTTTGGTATTATAAATCAATGCACAAACCCATAGTTAAGCAGTATGATCGATAACAGTAATTAATTATAGAATGAGCTATAGCAAAATCCTTGACTTAACCTTGACACGCGTATCCAGTATACGAGTGGAAGCGCTCGGCTCGACCGAAGGTCATGAGCCATGAGCATGCTTCATCACTCATGTATACTGGATACGCGTGTCAAGGTTAAGTCAAGGATTTTGGCTACCACACCGCCAGCGAAAAGAATAAGTTTTTGCAATTAATTACTTGTTATCGAATCGATGACGCCTACCCCGCCATTGTTTGGTATTGATAAATACCAAAGCACCAGATTCATTACCGCATAATGTCTGATAGCAGTGATAGTGAATTCGAAATAGTACCAGTGCAATTAATACCTCAAAGTGAATTTAGTGAGTTAGAAAATTTATTAAAAATTAATCAAAGTTGTAAGGAAATTAATACAAAGTTAGTGTCTGATTGGAGTGATTTTAGCGACGAGTACAATTCGGAAACAGATTCCGCTGCATTTGACAAGTTCTGGGATTGTGAAATTTTTAACAACCTTAAAGACGATGGGCGAAACACAAGAGATTTTATTAATGGATACGAATTTGGACAACGATTATTGTGTCTTGAACCAGTTGGAACTTTTATGGACGGAAGCGACGAGTTTAACAATGCTTCTGAGCATATTTCGACACCTAATTCAAGGAGCTATAAAAAGCAGAGACTTAACCTCGAAGAGGTTATGGACATCAATTCAGACAGTGATAGGGAAACTGATCAAACAAGTGGAGCAGGACAAAAAGAAAAACGGCAAAAAACTTTATCTTACAACACATTTGTCGAATACTTAAAAAATGCCGAATTATACATGACATCGTGCCAATTGATCCTGACGGCAGAACAAGCGCAAACCTTAGCCGAAGCCTGGGACTTGCAGGTAAATCCGCCAGCAGTGGAGTCACACTCATTGCCAACCATGGAGGCAACCACTATCATGTCATCCACGACTGCAAGTATTCCGAACAAAGATGTCGATGCTCCCGCTTTACAACCATCCGCTCAAACCAACGATGTCCTCGAAGAATTGCTTGGTCTGACGAATTCTCCCGAGAACACTGGCGAAATCTCACAGCATATCTCGAAAAGGTAAGTTTTAATATTATAATTAATATAATATATTAAATATAATATTATTGTTACAGGAAGGACGATACCTTATATACTGTGAAGTCGCCGGGAGAGTTTGGATACCATATAATAAAACTCGAGATTTATCCATTAAAGGAGGTTGTCAATCTCGAGAAGAATCAATGGTGGAAAAAAGCGACACTGAGGAGTCAATTTCTAACTTCCTCAGCTGTGGACCCCCTCCAGATTCAGATCAACAACGTCCTACAGGAAGCCGCTCGAAGACTAAGCAAGTTACAGACAAAGAAGGAGGTAAAACGTCTCGGATCATGGAGTGGCTTCTCCAACATGCAACCTCCCCAGTAAAGGGTATCTTTACAACAAGATTATGGCTTCAGTCTGAGTATAATTTTATTAATACGCAGAAATTTTGGTTCAAAAAGTTATTAGAAATATATAATAGTCAATTTCTTGATAAATCAACCTTAGAAATAAAAATGTTATTTAAAGATATTATGCCCTTATATAATGCTCCAAATGGCAACACTGCCGATTATTACTATTCATTAAATGAATCTATTTCTTTATTAAGTGAATTACTTGAATTTCAATTTGATAATGATAAAAAATTAATAAAAAATTTTTATTTGATTTATTAAATATATTAGATCGTAAGTTACCAAAAGTAAATAGTTTTATGATAGTTGCCGAGCCTAATGCTGGCAAAAACTTCTTTATAGAATGTATATGTAGTTATTATATATCTGTAGGGTTAATGGGTAATTTTAATAGATTTAATAATTTTCCTTTAATGGAATGTAGGGCAAAGAGAGTAATTTATTGGGATGAGCCATCAGCAGAACCTGCTGCATTTGAAACTTTAAAAATGTTATTTGCGGGTACTTTATTAACTGTTAAAGTTAAATATGAGGAAGACCAACCGGTGTTTCGTACACCTGTCTTAATTACTACTAATACTGATATATTCCCAAAGGATGCTGCCTTCCAAACCAGAATGATAAAATATAAGTGGCGAACATGTCCAGATCTTAAGGGTTTAAGTAAATATCCTTATCCATTAGCATGGTATCATTTATTATTAAAGTATAATATCTTTGAAGGAGAATTGTATGATGAACTTCAAGAATTATTAGAATTTAATTAATTATATTAAAACACACTGTATTGTAAACTATTTTATTAATAATAAAATTATAATTATATTACATCATTGTTTTATTTATATTATTACTTAATTAAATGTTTTTTAAATCTAGATTCTAAACTATGAGTACTACTAGTTTCACTATCATCTAAATTAACAAAGTTATGCATATTATAATGACCTAATATAGTTTCTGAAGAGCCTGTAGGAGGAATAGGGATATTAGGACTAAATAATACATTACTATCATCATAATGTTGAGCACCAGTAGTATACAAACTATTAAAGTCCATATCAATAAATATATTTGTAGTTACTTCATAATACAGGGCTGTATTTTGATAATTTGTTGTTTCCGTTGTGGGATTAATTTGTGGTACAGGTAGTACTCCAATATGAACTGAAGGTTGAGCTAATAAAACATCATTTTGATTAAATGATTTGACAAAGTACTTTTCTAAGCAAGAATCATATTTAAAGGGAACATTAGTAGTCATTCCTTTATTTACTTTAATATTACTTAATTCAGCACTACCATCTTTGGTATTTTTAAGAGTTACACTATATGGTAATGCTGTTGCTACATTTTGATAACCATCGATAGTAGGGGCATTATCTGCCTTATTACTGTCATAGGCTTTAATTCCTTTTAAATAACCCTTAGTTAGGTTATATTCATAATTAATTAAGGTATCGCCAATATGTGAATTAATCATAAATCTATTAGTATAAATATCAAGATTTGGTAAATCATTAGAATGAATTGGATATTCTTCAAGGCCTATATCAGCAAATTTTGAAGGAGCCTTTGCTAAGTTTAAGTTAAAAGTTAAATAATAAGAATTACTTCGTGGTACTCCTAAACACATAGCTCCAACATCCCTGTATAATTTCGAAGTATATGCATTACTATCCCAATCAGTTGTAGCAGTAGGAATCATTGGCTTCGCAGCCTCTGCCGTATATCCATGATTTGAAGTACGTAATCTTTTATTTAGGCCAATAGTATACCAACCAATTGGTACATGCTCAGAATTAGCAGTACTACTAAGTGAACTACCTGTGTCAAAGGCAGTTCTTACTCCTAATATCTTTATTTGACAAGTAACTTTAACAGCCTTAGCAGTATATGGTAATGAACGAAATTCAGCTGGTGTTAAGTAAAATGGAACCCAATCTACAGGAATATAACTTAACGAAGTAGTATAATGATCTCTATTATTAAACGTTAATTTATTTATAGCATAACCATAACTATACATTATTCTAGATTTCTTAAATGAAAATAATTGTCCATTAGTAGCATTAACAGTACTATTTAAGGATACCTTATGCATTAACCCTCCGTGGCTTCGTGCACCCATTCCACTAGTCCCATGCGATTCAATCTCCATAGATTCCATTGGCGAACGATCCATTTGAGTATCCATACTAGCGCTCCCAGAATCGACAGAAGTAGGAGCAGAATTATTTGAATCTGGATTATCCAAAGGGTTGTGTCCTGGACCTTCGGTTTCGGGGAAGTAGGGAATGGTATTGGCTTCAGTGTTGTCGGACTGCTTAGATCCTCCGGCTCCTGGTTCATCTAAGTAGTATCTTGCACGTTTTTGAAATTGTTGATAAGTTTCTGCAGGTCTACGATGCTGTTTAAATAATGCACTAATTTTTTTTTGACGTTGAGCATACAACCCTTGTCCTTTATGTGTTGAACGTTCCGGAGGGGCCATACGAGGATATTGTACTCCTATTAATTTTTCTGTACTATATTTAATTAATATACCATATAATCCAACCAAGCTATGCCAATTTGTATTATCTTGAAAGTCTTTATAAAAACTTATTATTGCATCTAAATCAGCGGCTTCTATTTCTTTTTTGGAATTAGCTATTGAATACTGAATATCATGATTTAACGCAATTAAGTCATCTTGATCTACAGGATGATTTTCTGGAACTAATAACTCACTAACTTCATTACCAGGACCTAAATACTTATGCCATGGAAATAACATACTAGTTACAATTAACCTCTTTTCCTTATTTATAAGTCGTACGCGGTAAGGACTTCTATAGCCTTAAATACTTTCAGTATTTAACGGTGGCGGGGTAGGAGACCAGAGAATCTATAGTCGATACCTGCATTCATCTTTGAAACAAATCAAATGTGGTGACAACACACATATGTATACGATTGAAGCGCTCGGGTCGATCCGATCGAGCATGAGCATGCTTCATCAATCGTATACGATATGTGTGTTGCATGATTGACACGTCAGCAGTTCTCATGTATAATTGGCTAGAAGATACGATCGTGGTCAAGGTTAAGTCAAGGATTTTGGCTACCACACCGCGCAGCGACAATGAATAAGTTTTTGCAATTAATTACTTGTTATCGATCGAGCGCCACCACCGCCAATTGAGTTTGGTATTTGATACGAATACCATAAGCACCAGATTCACACTCATTACCGCATAATGTCTGATAGCAGTGATAGTGAATTCGAAATAGTACCAGTGCAATTAATACCTCAAAGTGAATTTAGTGAGTTAGAAAATTTATTAAAAATTAATCAAAGTTGTAAGGAAATTAATACAAAGTTAGTGTCTGATTGGAGTGATTTTAGCGACGAGTACAATTCGGAAACAGATTCCGCTGCATTTGACAAGTTCTGGGATTGTGAAATTTTTAACAACCTTAAAGACGATGGGCGAAACACAAGAGATTTTATTAATGGATACGAATTTGGACAACGATTATTGTGTCTTGAACCAGTTGGAACTTTTATGGACGGAAGCGACGAGTTTAACAATGCTTCTGAGCATATTTCGACACCTAATTCAAGGAGCTATAAAAAGCAGAGACTTAACCTCGAAGAGGTTATGGACATCAATTCAGACAGTGATAGGGAAACTGATCAAACAAGTGGAGCAGGACAAAAAGAAAAACGGCAAAAAAACTTTATCTTACAACACATTTGTCGAATACTTAAAAAATGCCGAATTATACATGACATCGTGCCAATTGATCCTGACGGCAGAACAAGCGCAAACCTTAGCCGAAGCCTGGGACTTGCAGGTAAATCCGCCAGCAGTGGAGTCACACTCATTGCCAACCATGGAGGCAACCACTATCATGTCATCCACGACTGCAAGTATTCCGAACAAAGATGTCGATGCTCCCGCTTTACAACCATCCGCTCAAACCAACGATGTCCTCGAAGAATTGCTTGGTCTGACGAATTCTCCCGAGAACACTGGCGAAATCTCACAGCATATCTCGAAAAGGTAAGTTTTAATATTATAATTAATATAATATATTAAATATAATATTATTGTTACAGGAAGGACGATACCTTATATACTGTGAAGTCGCCGGGAGAGTTTGGATACCATATAATAAAACTCGAGATTTATCCATTAAAGGAGGTTGTCAATCTCGAGAAGAATCAATGGTGGAAAAAAGCGACACTGAGGAGTCAATTTCTAACTTCCTCAGCTGTGGACCCCTCCAGATTCAGATCAACAACGTCCTACAGGAAGCCGCTCGAAGACTAAGCAAGTTACAGACAAAGAAGGAGGTAAAACGTCTCGGATCATGGAGTGGCTTCTCCAACATGCAACCTCCCAGTAAAGGGTATCTTTACAACAAGATTATGGCTTCAGTCTGAGTATAATTTTATTAATACGCAGAAATTTTGGTTCAAAAAGTTATTAGAAATATATAATAGTCAATTTCTTGATAAATCAACCTTAGAAATAAAAATGTTATTTAAAGATATTATGCCCTTATATAATGCTCCAAATGGCAACACTGCCGATTATTACTATTCATTAAATGAATCTATTTCTTTATTAAGTGAATTACTTGAATTTCAATTTGATAATGATAAAAAATTAATAAAAAAATTTTTATTTGATTTATTAAATATATTAGATCGTAAGTTACCAAAAGTAAATAGTTTTATGATAGTTGCTGAGCCTAATGCTGGCAAAAACTTCTTTATAGAATGTATATGTAGTTATTATATATCTGTAGGGTTAATGGGTAATTTTAATAGATTTAATAATTTTCCTTTAATGGAATGTAGGGCAAAGAGAGTAATTTATTGGGATGAGCCATCAGCAGAACCTGCTGCATTTGAAACTTTAAAAATGTTATTTGCGGGTACTTTATTAACTGTTAAAGTTAAATATGAGGAAGACCAACCGGTGTTTCGTACACCTGTCTTAATTACTACTAATACTGATATATTCCCAAAGGATGCTGCCTTCCAAACCAGAATGATAAAATATAAGTGGCGAACATGTCCAGATCTTAAGGGTTTAAGTAAATATCCTTATCCATTAGCATGGTATCATTTATTATTAAAGTATAATATCTTTGAAGGAGAATTGTATGATGAACTTCAAGAATTATTAGAATTTAATTAATTATATTAAAACACACTGTATTGTAAACTATTTTATTAATAATAAAATTATAATTATATTACATCATTGTTTTATTTATATTATTACTTAATTAAATGTTTTTTAAATCTAGATTCTAAACTATGAGTACTACTAGTTTCACTATCATCTAAATTAACAAAGTTATGCATATTATAATGACCTAATATAGTTTCTGAAGAGCCTGTAGGAGGAATAGGGATATTAGGACTAAATAATACATTACTATCATCATAATGTTGAGCACCAGTAGTATACAAACTATTAAAGTCCATATCAATAAATATATTTGTAGTTACTTCATAATACAGGGCTGTATTTTGATAATTTGTTGTTTCCGTTGTGGGATTAATTTGTGGTACAGGTAGTACTCCAATATGAACTGAAGGTTGAGCTAATAAAACATCATTTTGATTAAATGATTTGACAAAGTACTTTTCTAAGCAAGAATCATATTTAAAGGGAACATTAGTAGTCATTCCTTTATTTACTTTAATATTACTTAATTCAGCACTACCATCTTTGGTATTTTTAAGAGTTACACTATATGGTAATGCTGTTGCTACATTTTGATAACCATCGATAGTAGGGGCATTATCTGCCTTATTACTGTCATAGGCTTTAATTCCTTTTAAATAACCTTTAGTTAGGTTATATTCATAATTAATTAAGGTATCGCCAATATGTGAATTAATCATAAATCTATTAGTATAAATATCAAGATTTGGTAAATCATTAGAATGAATTGGATATTCTTCAAGACCTATATCAGCAAATTTTGAAGGAGCCTTTGCTAAGTTTAAGTTAAAAGTTAAATAATAAGAATTACTTCGTGGTACTCCTTAAACACATAGCTCCAACATCCCTGTATAATTTCGAAGTATATGCATTACTATCCCAATCAGTTGTAGCAGTAGGAATCATTGGCTTCGCAGCATCTGCCGCAGAATCATGATTTGAAGTACGTAATCTTTTATTTAGGCCAATAGTATACCAACCAATTGGTACATGCTCAGAATTAGCAGTACTACTAAGTGAACTACCTGTGTCAAAGGCAGTTCTTACTCCTAATATCTTTATTTGCATATAATTTTAACAGCCTTAGCAGTATATGGTAATGAACGAAATTCAGTTGGTGTTAAGCAGCAAATGGAACCCAATCTACAGGAATATAACTTAACGAAGTAGTATAATGATCTCTATTATTAAACGTTAATTTATTTATAGCATAACCATAACTATACATTATTCTAGATTTCTTAAATGAAAATAATTGTCCATTAGTAGCATTAACAGTACTATTTAAGGATACCTTATGCATTAACCTCCGTGGCTTCGTGCACCCATTCCACTAGTCCTATGCGATTCAATCTCCATAGATTCCATTGGCGAACGATCCATTTGAGTATCCATAATAGCGCTCCCAGAATCGACAGAAGTAGGAGCAGAATTATTTGAATCTGGATTATCCAAAGGGTTGTGTCCTGGGACCTTCGGTTTCGGGGAAGGGAATGGTATTGGCTTCAGTGTTGTCGGACTGCTTAGATCCTCGCTCCTGGTTCATCTAAATAGTATCTTGTATCGTTTTTGAAATTGTTGATAAGTTTCTGCAGGTCTACGATGCTGTTTAAATAATGCACTAATTTTTGACGTTGAGCATACAACCCTTTGTCCTTTATGTGTTGAACGTTCCGGAGGGGCTTTCATACGAGGATATTGTACTTATTAATGCTGTACTATATTTAATTAATATACCATATAATCTGTCCTTAGAGACCAGAGATCTATAAAGTCGATGTTCGTTTTTGAAATTCAAAATCAAAATGCTTGAGTAGACAACACACATATCGTATACATGATTGATGAAGCATGCTCATGGCTCATGACCTTCGGCGAGCTATGAGTATTCTGAATCGTATACGATATGTGTGTTGTCTACCCCGACATTTTGATTTTGGATTTCAAAGATGAGGATCGCAGGTATCGACTATAGATTCTCTGGTCTCCTACCCCGCCACCGTTAAATACTGAAAGTATTTAAGGCTATAGAATTCTCCTAGAATCTGGTGCTTTGAGGCTTATCAATACAAAGTGGTAGGGTCATCGATTTCCACGTCCATGTGGTTCCTCGAGGTTGTCTCCCAGCTATAGCTCTCTATTGACTTGAAACTAAAACATCAAATGGAGACAACACAATAATATCGTATACATGATTGATGAAGCATGCTCATGGCTCATGACCTTCGGTCGAGCCGAGCGCTTCCAATCGTATACGATATGTGTGTTGTCTACCCCGACATTTTGATTTTGGATTTCAAAGATGAGGATCGCAGGTATCGACTAAAGGAGCTATAAAAGCAGAGACTTAACCTCGAAGAGGTTGCGACATCGTTCAGACAGTGACGAATCGATGACGCCTACCCCGCCATTGTTTGGTATTGATAAATACCAAAAGCACCAGATTCATTACCGCATATCACCTATAGCAGTCGATAGTGAATTCGAAATAGTACCAGTGCAATTAATACCCTCAAAGTGAATTTAGTGAGTTAGAAATTTATTAAAAAAATTAACTCAAAGTTGTAAGGAATTACTAATACAAAGTTAGTGTCTGATTGGAGTGATTTTAGCGACGAGTACAATTCGAAACAGATTCCGCTGCATTTGACAAGTTCTGATTTCGTAGGAAAATTTTTAACAACCTTAAAGACGATGGGCGAAACACAAGAGATTTTATTAATGGATACGAATTTTGGACAACGATTATTGTGTCTTGAACCAGTTGGAACTTTATGGACGGGCGATTATGAGTTTAACAATGCTTCTGAGCATATTTCGACACCTAATTCAAGGAGCTATAAAAAGCAGAGACTTAACTTCGAAGAGGTTATGGACATCAATTCAGACAGTGATAGGGAAATCCGATCAAACAAGGGAGCAGGACAAAAAAGAAAAACGGCAAACACTTTATCTTACACACATTTGTCGAATACTTAAAAATGCCGAATTATACATCAGCCAATTGATCCTGACGGCAGAAACAAGCGCAAACCTTAGCCAGCTTTCCGGGGACTTGCAGGTAAATCCCAGCAGGGGAGTCACACTCATTGCCAACCATGGAGGCAACCACTATCATGTCATCCACGACTGCAAGTATTCCGAACAAAGATGTCGATGCCCGCTTACAACCATCCGCTCAAACCAACGATGTCCTCGAAGAATTCTGGTCTGACGACCCCGAGAACACTGGGAAATCTCACAGCATATCTCAAAAAAGGAAATTTTTAATTTTAAATTAATATAATATATTAAAATAATATTATTGTTACAGGAAGGACGATACCTTATATACTGTGAAGTCGCCGGGAGAGTTTGGATCCCATAAAAATAAACCTGAGATTTATCCATTAAAGGAGGTTGTCAACTGAGAAGAATAAATGGTGGAAAAGCGAAATTGAGGAGTAAATTTTTAACTTCCGCTGTGGACCCTCCAGATTCAGATCAACAACGTCCTAAAAGAAGCCGCTCGAAGACTAAGCAAGTTACAGACAAGAAGGAGGTAAAACGTCTCGATCATGGAGTGGTTTCTCCAACATGCAACCTCCCAGAAAGGGATTTTACAACAAGATTATGGTTTCAGTCTGAGAAATAAATTTTATTAAAAAGCAGAATTTGGTTCAAAAGTTATTAGAAATATAAAATAGTCAATTTCTTGATAAATCAACCTTAGAAATAAAAATGTTATTTAAAGATATTATCCCCTTTAAATTTTTCCCCAAAAATGGCAACACTCCCATTTTCTATTAAATTTAAATCTATTTTTATTAAGTAAATTTATTTAAATTTAAATTTTGGGATAATGAAAAAAATTTTTAAATTTAAAATTTTTATTTGATTTATTAAATATATTAGATCGTAAGTTACCAAAAGAAGGTTTTATGATTGTTTTGACCCCAGCTGGCAAAAATTTTTTATAGAATGTATATGTAGTTATTATATATCTGTAGGGTTAATGGGAATTTTAATAGATTTAAAAATTTTTCCCTTTTAAATGAATGTGGGGCAAAGAGAGTAATTTTTTGGGGGATGAGCCATCAGCAAAACCCTTTGCTGATTTTGAAATTTTAAAAAATGTTATTTGCGGGTACTTTATTAACTGTTAAAGTTAAATTTTAAGACCAACCGGTGTTTCTAACCTGTCTTAATTACTACTAATACTGATATATTCCCAAAGGATGCTCCCTTTTCCAAACCAGAATGATAAAATAAAAGGGTGGCGAACATGTCCAGATCTTGGGTTTAAGTAAAATCCTTATCCATTAGCATGGTATCATTTATTATTAGATTTAAAGGGGAGAATTGTATGATGAACTTCAAAAATTTATTAAAATTTTAAATTTAAATTATTTAAAACACACTGTATTGTAAATTATTTTATTAAAAAAAAAAATTATAATTATATTACATCATTGTTTTATTTATATTATTACTTAATTAAATTTTTTTAAATTAGATTCAAACTAGAGTACTACTAGTTTCACTATCATCTAAATTAACAAAGTTATGCATATTATAATGACCTAATATAGTTTCTGAAGAGCCTGGGGGAGGAAGGGGATATTGGGACTAAAAAAACATTACTATCATCATAATGTTGAGCACCAGTAGTATACAAACTATTAAAGTCCATATCAATAAATATTTTTAGTTTTTTATAAAAAGGGGCTGTTTTTTGATAATTTGTTGTTTGGGGGAAATTTTTGGGAAGGTAGTACCCAAATGAACTGAAGGTTGAGCTAAAAAACATCATTTTGATTAAATGATTTGACAAAGATTTTCTAAAAGAATCATTTTAAAGGGAACATTAGTAGTCATTCCTTTATTTACTTTAATATTACTTAATTCAGCACACCATCTTTGGTATTTTTAAGAGTTACACTAAAAATTTTCTGTTGCAATTTGATAACCATGATAGTAGGGGCATTATCTGCCTTATTACTGTCATAGGTTTAATTCCTTTTAAATAACCCTTAGTTAGGGTTTTA